>CM040244.1:26726407-26986840 GCA_022545495.1 Chrysanthemum lavandulifolium | reverse complement strand
AAGAAAAAATTGAAAAACGTATCTCGAAAAAAAAAATCGGAAAAAAAAAATTGGAACAAAAAATCGAAAAAAAAAGTATTTCAAAAAATTAAACAAAAATATTTTTGAAAAAAAAATCAGAGAGGGTAGAATGATCATAATATTATCATAATACTTAAGGAAAGACAACAATGTCAACATTAATGTCTAAAGAGTTATTTTTTAGTTAAGCTACGCAGAATCGCCATTTTGACAAGTATAGTGTTTTAAAGTTTATTAGCCTAACATTAGGCTTATTCGAGAATCTTAAAAGTATCATAGAAAATGGGTAGTATCTTTAAATTAAAGAGTAAAACTCAAAATACATCCCCGTGGTTTACCACGATTCACACCATACATTTCTTAAAAAAATACAAAAACACATCACTCCGTTAGTAAAGTTAACCAATATACATCCTCAAGAACGAATGGTGCATTTTTTATGTTTATATGATTATCCTTTACACGTGTCCTTTTAGTGAGGCGTTTATGTCTTTTATCTCTCAATTTTATCATCCTCTTTTACTACTCATTCTAGTCAAACATAAAACCTACGGGTGAAAACGAGTCGAGCCGAGCCCGAGCCTGTGAGCTCGAGCTCGGCTCGTTTAAGTTTTAAAAGGCTAGAGCTCGAGCTCGGCTCGTTTCGAGCTTTAAATTTTATTTTCATTTGGTATAAGTTTCATCAAATATTGTATAACACAAAAAAAAATATTAGTTGTCAAAGTTGAACATGAAAAACTTAAAAAAGTCAAAGTGACAATTATTATGGGACGGGGAGTATATAACTTGTTACACAAGAAAGAAAAGAAGATAAATTGACCCCAAAATCCCATCACGCTTGCTTTCATTCTCAGCCAGCCGCGCACGAAACGAAAGGTAGGGATGAATCTTATTTGGTTACATACATACATATATATGCTTTGATTCTTGTTAGTCTTTGTTTCGATTTGGTCTCAAAACTTAGGGTTTCGATTTGGTGTTTATGTACCTAATCAAAACTTATTAATTATTAGCAAGATCCTGTTTGTTTCTTTCTTTAGGGTTTGATCGGATCCTTTTTATTTAGGTTACATATGCTTTGATTCTCGTTTCGATTTGGTGTTTATGCACCTAATCAAAACTTATTAATTATTAGGGTTTAGTTTTATCAAGGGATCCTGGGTTTTATCGGATTATTATTATTATTATTATTATTTTGGTTTTGAATCTTGTTATTTATTTATTTATTTTTTTAATACAGGGTCGCAATGCCTGGTGATTTCAATCCTCAAGAGGCCGCCGACAAGTTTGCTTTTCAGGAATGGAAGAAAAAGTGGAACATATTCTACCCTACATCTGATGAGGACAATCTTAAATTCAATAACTTTAAAGAAAATATCCAAGTTGCGCTTGCTAATCATCCTCCTCCAGTAGGAGAACCATTTTGGAAGTTTTTAAACGAATTTGCGGACAGGACTGACGATGAGCACTTCGGATGCATCCGTATGGATATCAACCTTCTTTCAGATGATTCAGATTCAGATGATGAGTATGTGGTTTATCACCCAATCAAGCAGGATGATGGTACAATTCGTTGTCAGAAATTCTACCCACCCTTTTTATGTAACTTGGGGAAATTTTTCGAAGAGGAGATCCAACGCCAACGTAAGTTCCTCTAGCTAATTTTACTCTTTCAAGCCTTCTTTTCTTTCTTTCTTTGTACATAATAATAATGAATAAATAAATGTTATGTGCTGAAAAAGAAGATACCAAAGTCAAACCCCAAAGTACCGTGCCACCCGTCAAACGCACTAGTAAGTTCCTCTAGCTCATTCAAGCCTCCTAATGATACAAGATTCAGTAATTCTCTCTTTGCACATAATAATACATAATTAAATGTTAGGTGATGACAAAGATGATACCAAATTGGAGGACACTGTCAAACGCCAAAAAATAGGCTGTAAGTAGTTTTACCTGTTCAAGCCAAATGCTAGATTCACCAATGTTAACGTATCTTTTCTCTGTAAATAACATATATGTTAGGTGGTGGCCAAAAACAAGGATGTGTGGAAAATGAAGAATCATAGGAAGCATTTTCCAAGTATGTGACTATGCGCATGCTGTCTTTATGGCTAATAAACTTCCTACTTTCTTTTTCCATAAAGTGTAGATGAAATTAGACATTGTTGAAAGTTAAGTAGACCTTAAAACTGTCTTTTCCTTATTGCGGCAGTATCTATATTAGGCAAGTTTTGTATTTTCTGATGAATGATGATATTATTGTGGAGATGGTTTCTATTGACACTAAATGTGATGAGGACTCTTTAGATATGTTTTTTATGCAACTACTTTTGATGAGACGTGAGTTTTGTATTTAGATTGCAAGTACTTGTTTGCAAGTACTTTTGGGGACTCTTATATATGTATGTCATTAGTTATAACATTTTTTTTTAAACAGCAAGAGGCGAAAATATATATAAAATGGGCCACCTAATAAGACATTAGGAGCCGAAAATACAACAGTTAAATAAAATGGGCATTACATGGGTTATTGAACCAACTAATCCAATTTAAACGAGCCTTCCTGAACCTACATGAGATCCAATTAAGCAGCCGCGAGCTTGATATAGTTAAGATTAGATCCTTAGAGGGCGTTTAAGAGAAACACATCTCATTCCTAAACTGCCATAAAACCAAAGAGTTGTTTGAACAACAACATCAAAGGAGGCTTTAAGGTTAACAGGTATGTTGACTCTTTCGGCTAAGTTGATAGCATCAGAAAGAGAAGAGATTGTGACATTATTGATCTTCCACCATACGAGAACCTTGGACCAAGTGTCTTTAGCAATTCTACATGAATTAAAAAGATGTTCTTCTGTCTCTATATCTTCATCACAAACGGGACAACGTATAGAGTCGAGGTCAATTCCTCTTCGATCAAGGTTGTAGCGTGTTGGAAGTCTCTTATGAAGGATCCGCCAAGATGAAATGTTGATTTTGATTGGAAGGATTTTGTTCCATTTGATGTCATTAGTTAGAACATAAGTAGTCTGTTAAGTTGTGACTATAACTTTAACTCTTACTATCTTACTAGTGTAGAGCCCTCTGATCCAAGAAACTTTGCCTGTTCCTACGACTATAGTAACGCATTTTTGCCCAATTTTCTTATTCTGAAGTGCCCAACATGTAGCCGGTATATATGCCTTTTTGTTAATGTTATCCTAGATGTCTTCTCACAGTTCTTGGACAATACATAGTATTTGATGAAAGTTTTTAGTGGAGTAATCTCACTATGTTCACTTAAAGTTATGACTAAATCACACATAGATAAACATAAAAGATAAGCTTACCAACTAGGTTCTCATTTGCAACGTAGCAATTTATATAAATATATACATTCATGAAAGTTTCGGTTTCTGTAAATATGAGAATCAGCCTTATCTTTGCAATACAAAGAGGTATTAATTGTCAGTATCCCAGGAAATGTAGTCGTGTACGTGCTAGCCTCTGTTTGTGATGCAATAACATAGTAGCGGTCGTTTGAGATTAAACAGTGGCTTTGTTTTGTGACGCAACTAAAGGACAAGCACCTTTTTATATGAGCTACAAGTACCCGTTATGTGATCTAGTTTTTTATGTGAGCTTCAGCTGTGAGTGACTGAGCGTAAACTGTTCTGTTTTAGTTGACCCGTTTGGCGTTTGAAACCAGAACACATTGCTAACCGAGCTCTTAAGCTGCATCAAAACAAAATTTGAGAATTTCTTCTAACACCTGCAATAACAAGATTAGCTTTCCATTTGATAATTAAGTCCAGTTTTTTCTTGAGATAGTTGGGCTATCGCTGGTTAAAGCTTCACCTTACCTTTTTGATTGGTGACAGAAATAGTCATGAATGATGCGAAAGATGATTGATTGTTACTTGCTCACTCTCTTGTCTCACGACAATGACTGAATTTTTGTATTTACTACTGATGTAGGCTGATACTCTTTGTTATTTCCTTAGTAAACAATACTGAGATATTTATTATTCATAATCTGTGATTAGCTCTTTACCAGGATCTTCTATTCTTCTTTAAGATATATGGAGTTTATTTGACCCTCTGGTTGACCAGTAGACTTGTAGGTGATTATGGAACATTTCAAATCTGATAAAATGCTGCAGTTTTGCCTATTCATGCTACTGTTTGAAATCTTATATTCCGTCTTTGCTGTTAAATGTCCTATTCCCGTAAATGTAGTTTTATATTTGTGATATCAATAGATTAGAGACTTGGTTTTGCACATCATTGGTTTTGCTCATTCTTGATTATTTTAACACTAAATGCTTTATTTTTTGTCTTGCAGGTTAGCAGTGGAGACGTGGATTAGATGGACTTGCATTGCATATAGGAGGCGTGGATTAAATTTCTGTTGGGATATTGTGTATTGTTATTTGGATAATCTGATCATTTAGGGGTACTAATACTATTATCAGTATTTTGTGATTATATTTTGCGATTTGTTCGCACTTATTATGCTTGTTGAATTAAGAAAGTTTTCCCACATTTAAGTGTGTACATTTTTTAGAAGTTTTCGCACAAAAAGATGCGTCCAATTAGCAGTTTTTCACACTTAAAGATGTGTAGACTTGACCAATTTTACACACTTTAAAGTGTGTACACTTGAGCATTTTTTTCGCACTTAAAGATGTGTGGACTTGGTTAAATTTGTACACGCTTTAAAGTGTGTAGCAATTCTTCATGACGATTTCTTCACATAAGGATGAAGTGCGAAGAATGTAACTCTATGCATTTATAAATGCGTAGATATCAAGGTTTTTGTTGTAGTGTCCACATAAATCATAAATGGCTTTATTAGGATTTGTCATAATAAAATTTGGATAATACTAAATACAGCTCTGATGTACAACTATTTTAAATACGTTAACTACAGGGCTGTACCACTGTTGGAATTATATAACATGATAATCAAATATAAAACACATAAAACATCAAAGAAAATGTCCGTAGTTAACAAGACTTAAAATTAAATGGCAATTTTCCACTTACTAGACTAGTTGATTTTTTCATATTTTTATCTGTGGAGTGGTTTTTTCGCGTTCTCAAATCAAGTAACTAAAATAAATGAATGGATTCCACTGAAGACAACGGAACAAACATAAACACATAATTCTTCGTTATTAACTATAGTTTGTTTTGTTTAGTTTGTATCGAAATTACAGATTTAGGATCAAAATATTTTTGGTATGTGTATTTTGTTAACGTTGGGCATGGAGATCATTAAATATGTGTAAATAGAGGATTAGTTGTGCAACTTTAAATAAGAAAATCTTGTTATTCTTGTGTTCATTTGACGTTTGAAGTCAGTTTTTCTGCACTTGAATTACCATTATTTACACATTCATCTTTTGTTACACACAACGTACACCTTTGAGTTATTAAACGCATTTTAATAAAAAAAAAATAAAAATATCAATTTCTAATATACACGTTCAACCGCAGTAGCACGCGGGGCAATGCTCTAGTTCCTTAAAAAGCAGTTGATTCAAACACCAAAAAAGTTTCACAAATAGGTTTAGCTAAGTGAATTTATACTAACAAGCCAGGTAAAACAAGTCATATTTATAAAACTTGCTAATACAAGATGGGTACACTTAATGACCATAAGCTAGTTTTTAAAATAGTCCATACACAAGCCAAATATTTTTAATAGTCCATAAGCTAGTCAAATTCATTAGATAGATAAAAAAAAATTAAGATAGTCAAATACTTAATGAAGGGAACATTAAGGTAAGCTGTTGAGACCAAGTTGCATCTTCCAGGGGAAAGCTTTCTGCATTAAACAAATGGAAATATATGAATATATCATAATTAAACGAAAACAACCAAGACAAGAAATGTGATATGTATATATAAATTACGAGAATCGAAAGCAACAATTATGGGTAAAATTTTGGTTAAAACAATAATGCCCTTTTATGGGGTTAGAATACTACAATCAAGATGTGATGGTGTTTCATACACTACAAAAAATGCACCATTTGGCACGACATTCTCGTGCCAAAATGCACAGATGTCGACCAAAGAAAAAAAGGCACGACATGTCGTGCTTTTTGTAGTGCCGTTCATGACCCAAAAATTTGGCACGACACCATGCTTTAAATTTTGCACGACAAAAGTTGTGGGCCCAAACGCAATTCAACCCGAAAATCCTCTTTGGCACGACAACCTTTTGCAAATTGGCACGACATTGACGTACCATTTTTTTTAAATCTTTTTAAAATAATGGAGAAAACGTTAATTTAATTACAAAAACGCACGACAATGTCGTGCCAAATTGTAATAACACGTGGAAAAACACGTGGCCTGGGTGCAGAATGGCACGACATGTGTGTGTAAAACATATCAATTTCCAATCCCACTTCCAACTTCACACATTATTCGCCCAACACCCTTTATCCGCCATCCCATCTTCCTTGCTCGTATCTGAGTGGTACCTACCACATAATCTTAAATCACCAATCAAACTATCTACCCAAAACCTAGACCTCTATCATCCCCCACCACTCCTTCAAAAGATGAAGCAAACTTAATTCTTAGCCCACTCAACTCCTCTCTTAAGCTAATAATATTTCGCCAAACCCTCCGACACCATTACTACCACCTTCTCGATAAATATATTTTATAACCTTTACTATTTTTTCCTTTTAAAACCGCCACCACCATGTCCTTAAAAGCATTATGAGGCTAAAATCACAGTCTCATTAGATTAATATCTTAGCCACATAATAAACGTCACAAATAGACGGATTCCGATGAGACTTAGTGAATGAAATACGGGATTTACATGTTAAGAAGATATTTTATTGGAAAGAATAAGTGTTAAAAGCCAAGAATGTATGCATATTTTTTAAAAGTTAGTTTTGCAATTAAAATTATCAAAAGTCTAAAACGTATACTATTTCTAAGGTTAAATATTAAAAGTCAAGAATGTATATAGATTAAATGTAACAACCCGCATTTTCGAGTTACTTTTCATATTTTTGAAAAGTTACTATTCACTTTCACTATTCATCCCGTAAAATTTTTAATCCACATTCTCGTAAGATAAATTATTTTAGTAATAACACGAGAGTTCGACCATCGTTAGAGCATTTTCATAAAGTTATTAAGAAAACATCGTTTTAAAGCTTCATTTTGGTCGAACACCATTTTAACATCCAGCACGATAACGAAAACCGTCTCGACAATTTTCCTCGCATCGATAAATTTTAGATCACTCACAATTAATTTGAGAATTTTAAGATTTATTTTTATGTTACCAAATAAGCCCAAATAGAGAAAACTAAACTTACGTTTTAAACAATTCTACTTACATCCGACATAACGATTCATGCCTCGTGTTTCTAATATGTTTTGACACTTTTACATTTTTGGAAAAGTCAAACATATTCCTCCTCCTTTGACCATAAAGAAATTAAGCTTGTGCGGTCTACGTTTTGCTTAAATCGCGTAACTTTTAAACTTAACGTATAGCTGTTAAGTTATCCAGCGTATGAAAAACCAAAGTTTGACATCTCATATCACTTTTAGACTAATTTAAGTCTACTCTAAATAAATTCACGGTCGTTTCACGAAATTTCGTTCTTTTCGATAAGCTGCGAATACGCGTTTTTACCGTATTTCGGCTTTAAGCGTTTTTTGCACCAGTAAGACTTATCACCCATTTTATATTTTTAGATGGAGTATAATGATGAGTTTCATCATTCCTGCAAGTTTCATACTTTTACGATACCCGGTTTTACGTTTTATGGTTTCGGTTAACATTTAACGGAACCAAAACTCACTCCGTAATCAAGATAATACCAAAACTATCCACCTAAGTCATCTTATCTCTATATGAACGAAATTAGGGAGGGGAGTCATCACCTTCGTGTCAAAATCCTAAGCATGCTTCCGTTAGATCATTACATGTGTAAATCTAACCATGGTTAGTTTTTAACCCAATATATAGTTAACCAAAATCTCTAGCCTATAAATACCAAGCAATCACTTCATTTATTCTTGCACCACCCCTTCTTAACATCTAAAGTCCTAAACCTAAGGCATTTCTTATAGATCTTGTAAGAACATTCATGTGTTCTTGAAGAAAACTAGCGTTTGATATTCGTTCTTGGATGTTTTCAAGAAAAAGACGTTATAATCTTCAGATATCTTCAAGTCTCCAAAAAGACGTTGTTATAATCTTCATTTCTTCTACGGGTTCTCAAGAAGGCGTTGTTATAATCTTCTAATAGCCTCGGGTTTTCGAAAATTGCAAATTTTACGTCGAAGCTCCGCTTATATTTCTTTTTTTCCGTAATACTCAAGCATTCTATATTAAGGTAAGTATTTATAAACTCAAACTTATTTAAATACTTATAAACTTTGTTAGTTTATTTATTGTATTTATAAACTCTTAATATATCATATAATCAAGTAATTAAAATACATGTTTTACGTATTAAGTGCTACAATAGTAGGGAGCTTCATGTGAGGGGTTTCATTTGAGTAAAATGTATCGACGAGTTCATAGCCATCATTCTCATTATACATTTGCTATCATTTACTTTGAGGTGAGTTCATTGCCCCACTTTCTATTACTTAATTGTTTTACAAACCCTTGGGGGAGATACATGCTTTATTTTAAATCGAACACATTGCTTTCAAACTGTATGCTTATCTGAATGTATTATTTGCACTAAGTACCACTATTGCCAATCTTAAGTCCCTAATATCATGAACCATTAATCACTTGCGAGTGAACGCGAATATTGTGGATAGGCCTATTGGGATTGATGAATCCCGTTTGTGTTGACCGGGTAGGCAAACAAACACACTATATTTGAACATCTATAGGTTTATTGGCAAATTACCTATTATGGCAACTGTTACTATTATATCAATTTCTATTGACAATCATTAACGCTTTTCGGTATCATGAGCTTAGTGCAATAATATCATTTGGTTTTCAAACCATTGGTGTGAATTTATAACTTACACTACAAACATTATGTGTTCAACCGATTTAACAAACTCTATGAATTTCACTCAACCTTTGTGTTGTGAGTTTAAGCATGTATTTGGTCCATAATGTCGAAAGTCGCACGTAAGAGCAAGGACTAGATCAAGAAGGCTAAAATTTTATTATCATTCGAAAACCTATTTAATGTATTTTGTAAACAATGGAACCATCGGGACCTCATTTTGTAAACTATGATATATATATAAATCGAATGATAAATCTTTTAAAACGACTCCATTAGAGTTCGTTTTCTATTATTATATTTGTTGTGCCATGAAGTAACACCCGCTTGAATTCTTCTGCGTATCACGAAGTTGGGGTGTTACAGATTGGTATCAAAGCCACGATTATGGATAAGCGGGTCTAATCGAGACTTAAACTATAACTACTTTTTCAAACAAAAACATTTTATAGCCTTACATTATCCATGCCTTCCATCCTCCGAGGCGATTATGTGACTTTTAGGCATTTTAAGCTATTCAAACATACTAGTATATTGATATATACACTTGACATATTTTCAATCATTTTAGCTAAGCGATAGACTAAACATATCTGCGTATGCCTATTCTAAGGCATTACGGCACAATCATATTTTCCCAATCTCTAATCATACATCTACTCGTGCATTTTAGGATTACGAAACTTTATTCAAGACATTGTAACCGATTACAAGGTCTTTCCTACTTCCTAGACATTGTGAGATACAATGGTCTCATTCATTTTCAAGACACCAGAATCCTACAATGGTCTCATTCATTTTTCATGACACGTAAATCCTATAGTGGTCTCTATTACATTCTCGAGACAACATAAATCCTACGGTGGTCTCTATTACATTCTCGAACCTTTGTAAATCCTCTGATGGTCTCTATTACATTCTCGGACCTTTGTAAATCCCATGGTGGTCTCATTTATTTCTCAAGACATTGTGGGTTACACAATGTTCTCTCTATCTTTTCTCAAGATATTGTAGGTTACACAATTATCTTTCCATCATCTCTTAAAAACATTGTGAGTTACACAATGGTCTCTCCACTATTCCTCAAGACATTGTGAGTTACACAATGGTCTAATCTTCTCCTCAGATATTGTAAGTATACAATAGTCTCTAACAATTATGTTATAAACATTATATGATATTGTTTTACATGAAACCCGTCACAGTGTATCAATTTCCCTAATAGAAATACAAGAAATAGGATTTCTAAAAGACAAAGTGACTCATCATCTACAAAAGCTGAAGTTCAGCAACTTTCTCTACCTTCATGAATTCTTCTCGTCATTTCTTAGAAGTACTAACCTGATTAGGTTTCAAGGATATCATTCCGCCATATTCCTTTAAAAATCACTTTTGATTTTAAAACAAACTTGATATCTCTACCTAAGAATAATGGTAAACATACACTACACTCTTCAAATCGTCAACATATCACATCATTTTCTGAACCCCATTGAAATTCAGTATGTAAAACTTCACAGTATCACGTTTCTTTCAAACACTAGTAGACATAAAAACTATACGATATAGCCTTCATCCCGAAACCACCTAAGACATGATCAACTTTGGAAATGGTTTGGATAAACCACTTGCCACTAGCAAGACTTTCCCTACAACGACAGTTATCACATCATTACAAACCATTTCACATCACCAATATCTTACACCTTTGATTAATAATAGTTACCCTAACAACAACAAAACTATTCCATTTTGAGGCACTATATAGACGAATGTGTTAGTTAGCCATTTGCTGAACTAAGGTGTTTAGAGATTACCCACGAAACAACTAAGGAAACCATATAAATACAAATTAGGCTCCATGTCACACACTATCACCAAAAAAACTCCATGTTAGAAATTAAGGTCTTATTGATAGCCTCGATACAATAAGATATGATTCGTTTTGAGAATCGGTAAAAGCCAAACTTTAGGTATATTGGGCTCAATAAGATTTTAACAAAACCCTTTAGGTTATCAACTTAAGCCACATGGTACATAATACATTCTATGACTAGAAATTTGAAAACACAAAGATTAGAATTTGGCGTATACACCCTCATTTTCCTAGACATTTCAACTTCGGATAACACACATTGAATTCCGGGACGGAATTCCCATTAAGGTGGTGAGACTGTAACAACCCGCATTTTTCGAATTACTTTTCATATTTTTTAAAAGTTACTATTCACTTTCACTATTCATGCCGTAAAATTTTTAATCCACATTCTCGTAAGATAAATTGTTTTAGTAATAACCTGAGAGTTCGACCATCGTTAGATCATTTTCGCAAAAGTTATTAAGAAAACATCGTTTTAAAGCTTCATTTTGGTCGGAACACCATTTTAACTTCCCGCGCATAACAAAAACCGTCTCTGAGTATTTTTAAGATTTATTTTTATGTTACCAAATAAGCCCAGCGCATCAAAACTAAACTTACGTTTTAAACAATTCTACTTACATCCAGACTTAACGATTCACAGACATGTGTTTCTAATATGTTTTGACACTTTTACATTTTTGGAAAAGTCAAACATATTTCCCTCCTCCTTTGACCATAAAGAAATTAAGCTTGTACGTTCTACGTTTTTGCTTAAATCGCGTAACTTTTAAACTTCACGTATAACTATTAAGTTATCCCGCATATGACGAAAACCAAAGTTTGACATCTCATATCACTTTTAGACTAAGTTTAGTCTAGTCTAAATAAATTTACGGTCGTTTCCTTGACATTTCGTTCTTTTCTGATAAACTGCGATTACGCGTTTTGACCGTATTTCGGCTTTAAGCGGCGTTTTTCACCAATAAGACTTATCACCCATTTTATATTTTTAGATGGAGTATAATGATGAGTTTCATCATTCCTGCAAGTTTCATATTTTTACGATACCCGGTTTTACGTTCTATGGCTTCGGTTAACATTTAACGGAACCAAAACTCACTCCGTAATCAAGATAATACAAAAACTATCCACCTAAGTCATCTTATATCTATATGAACGAAATTAGGGAGGGGATTCATCACCTTCGTGTCAAAATCCTAAGCATGCTTCCGTTAGATCATTACATGTGTAAATCTAACCATGGTTAGTTTTTAACCCAATATATAGTTGACCAAAATCTCTAGCCTATAAATACCAAGCAATCACTTCATTTATTCTTGCACCACCCTTCTTAACATCTAAAGTCCTAAACCTAAGGCATTTCTTATAGATCTTGTAAGAACATTCATGTGTTCTTGAAGAAAACTAGCGTTTGATCTTCGTTCTTGAAGTTTTCAAGAAAAAGACGTTATAATCTTCAAATATCTTCAAGTCTCCAAAAGGCGTTGTTATAATCTTCATTTCTTCTTGGGTTCTCAAGAAGGCGTTGTTATAATCTTCTAATAGCCTCGGGTTTTCGAAAATTTCAAATTCTCGTCGAAGCTCCGCTTATATTTCTTTTTTTTTCTGTAATACTCAAGCATTCTATATTAAGGTAAGTATTTATAAAACTCAAACTTATTTAAATACTTATAAACTTTGTTAGTTTATTTATTGTATTTATAAACTCTTAATATATCATATAATCAAGTAATTAAAATACATGTTTTACGTATTAAGTGCTACAATAGTAGGGAGCTTCATATGAGGGGTTTCATTTGAGTAAAATGTATCGACGAGTTCTTGGATTTACGACTTAAAGTGTCCTAGCTCCTCGAACGTTTCTTGCATGACCTCTGAATTGTAATGGCCCGAACGGTTGTACGAGTTATACAAACTAAAACCATTTCTATAAACAAACATACAAATACTACATCACGATCAATATAGAGACGTATATAGTTTTGTTATTTCTTTCGCATCATTATTTCAAACTTAAGTCATAACATCCTATTCTAGGTTGCTTGTAGAAGTTATCACGGCATATCAATCATTCTCATTATATATTTGCTATCATTTACTTTGAGGTGAGTTCATAGCCCCTCTTTCTATTACTTAATTGTTTTACAAACCCTTGGGGGAGATAAATGCTTTATTTTAAATCGAACACATTGCTTTCAAACTGTATGCTTATCTGAATGTATTATTTGCACTAAGTACCACTATTGCCAATCTTAAGTCCCTACTATCATGAACCATTAATCACGTGCGAGTGAACGCGAATATTGTGGATATGCCTATTGGGATTGACGAATCCCGTTTGTGTTGACCGGGTAGGCAAACAAACGCACTATATTTGAACATCTATAGGTTTATTGGCAAATTACCTATTAGGGCAACTGTTACTATTATATCAATTTCTATTGACAATCTGTTAACGTTTTCGGTATCATGAGCTTAGTGCAATAATATCTCTTTTGGTTTTCAAACCATTGGTGTGAATTTATAACTCACACTACAAACATTATGTGTTCAACTGATTTAACAAACTCTATGAATTTCACTCAACCTTTGTGTTGATGCTTTTAAGCATGTATTTGGTCCATAATGTTGGAAGTCAGCACGGAAGAGCAAGGACTAGATCAAGAAGGCTATAAATTTTATTATCATTCGAAAACCTATTTAATGTATTTTGTAAACAATGGAACCATCGGGACCTCATTTTGTAAACTCTAATATTTATATAAATCGAATGATAAATCTTTTAAACGACTTCATTAGAGTTCGTTTTCTATTGTTATGAATGTTGTGCCATGAAGTAACACCAGTTTGAATTCAGCTGCGTATCACGAAACTGGGGTGTTACATTAAACTTAGACTAAAATACACCGTTGGTCCCTAAACTTATCACGAAATATCACGTTGGGCCAAAACTTGCCTTTTCATCGTCGAGAGTCCAAAACAAGCTTTTGCGAGGCTAAATGAGTACCTTGACCCATTTTCCGTTAATCAACGTCATTATCTTCTCTCATGTGCCTTGCACATGAGGGCAAAATGGTCATTTTATCGTTTTGGTTTATTATTTTGGTGGTACAACCTTAGGGACTGACAGGTGCACTTAATAAAAAGTTATACCATCACTACCACCATCCTCATGTTATCTCTTTTCTACTTCTCTCTCTAAATTTACTTGTCTCTCTAAAATTAGCACAAAACCATTCTCAAATCTCATCCATCCACTCCAAAATAAGGAAAAAAAAAAAAAAAAAAACAAACTAAATCTAACACCAATCTTCATTCTTCATCTTCATACCCACTCATTATCAAAACCAACAAAATATTTGGGATGATCCATAAATGCGACAACCAACACCTAACATGCTTTTTCAAATTAAACATTAAAGATTGACTTTTATGGAAACATTAAAGCTTGACTTTAAAGGTCAAAGCAGTAATCGCAATCTTCAAATTAAACATACAGTTCTTATGGTAATTGAATAAATTCAACAACAATGATAAACTTTATAATGCATAGTATTTATATACACAGAACTTGGTTTTAGTTTGTAAAGAAGTTTATCATCACTGCCTTGCTCAGGTACTTTTATGTCTCTTTTGACATATGATTATAACTTTACGATATCTCGATAGTCGATATATTGTAAATGGTGATGAGTTTGATTACGATCATCCAATTATTTAGTGGACAACTAAGTTTTAGGTAATCAAGTGTGTCTAGCATTGCGTTTTGAAAATACTTTCTTGGTTTTCACAACCTTAAAACAGTAGATCCACATCTAATCACTATCTCTTGCGTTGTTACAAGTTATATTTGAAGCGTTATGCCTAGAACCATAGTAATAGAAGGGCATAGGTTTAATCTGGATTATGAAACAACTATATTCTTTTTACTTTTGTACTATGCTATTGTAATCAATTTACTTTTATTTGAAATTCTATAAACGAAAGTAATTAAGATGTTTAAAACGTTAATCTTTAAATCACATGATATAATTACAGTACAGAGTGGCTCAAAAGTCACTCGCGAAGAACGTCTGTAGGTCTAGATTTTGATCTAGAGGCTCTCGCTTGGTGCATGGAGAACAATGTTAACAAAGTCGGGGCTGATTTATCTTCTAGAATCTTCCTCTACCATGGTAACGTCTTACAACCACAAGAAGCTAAGTCGGTAAAAAGTCTTCCAAACACCATGGATAACATAACACTTGAAGAAACCGAACATGATTACAAGCACTTCCACCTCGAGACATAGTATGTGCGTTTAAGTTTAGTTGTTGTTGTCTCCATAGTCAGCATGAGCTAGTTACATATTTCAAACATGCTCTTAATGCATTGTCTAAGAAAGGCGGGATTTTTATTATGGATCTTTATGGTGGTACATCATCCGAATGTGAACTTAAGATGCAAAGGAAATTCCCAAATTTCACGGTAATTAGTTATTCAATATTGGCTATTATATGCACTTTGACATCATTGTAAAGCGCCATTCACAAATGTTATATACTTGACGGATTTCGATTATAATTTGCCGGTATACATGGGAGCAAAATGGATTTGATATCGTTCAACGGAAAACAAGAATCGATCGCATTATGCTCGCTAAATCACCGAAGAAGAAACTTCGCCACGCATTTTCATATAGTTGGAGATTGTGATTTATCTTTTTCTTTTATTAAATCCTTGTGCTTTATGGATTTGGATTATTTCGACGGGTATTTTAGATATATTACTATTGGTCTAATAGTTACTAATTTTTGTGTCCAGGTGGTCGTTACCAGAGATTAAAGATTGTATGGAAGAAGCGGGATTTCGATCTGTTCATTTTGGATCCGCCAAATGCCGAAAGTGAGAATATTAAAAGCATGGAAGGGTTTGGTTCGATTCGATATATCAAATATGAAGAAGTTACAAGTTTTCAACGACAAGATTCATGGAATGCTTATATTGTTGATGTTTCCTAGTGATAAATATGGGAAAATAAGGTTAATTTGAATTTGACTTTCTCGGTCAAACCTAAACAATTTTGCACGAAAAGTTTTATATATTTTCGAGACTATGAATCGTTAAAATTTTCTATTCAACAATTCTTAGCACCAATGTGAAAACACTATATATAAGCCAAGAACATTTATCTTCTTCAATCAATGTGGGATGTAGTTTTTATCATATAACTTTAGTAAACTACCTAAATGATGACTCATGCTCCTTTAGTATTCGATACCATTTATGTGTACTTATTCATCTTTATACTTTGACGAACTGAAGGTACTAGGATAACTCATGCCAAGTTTAAATACAATTATTTTAATTTGTATAATTTCATCTTTTTGAATGATTTGCTATGTCAAAGTGAATGATGAAAGTGAGTTTTCGAACAATCTACGTGGAATGGCTAGTCTAGGGAGCATTTTAATTCCGTCCATTTGTAATTGTCGCGGTCCATGTTTAATTTATATTTCGTTTTCTGGATGCATCGGTTGCTCGTAGTTACACTCTGTTCTTAAGTTTTTTAAATAAAAGAAAAAAGAGAAGAGTTAAAATGAGCAGAAAAGAAGAGGAGATAAATGAAATTAAACTTTTTATATTTTGTTCCTGAGTTTAGAGAGAAAAAAAGAGATAAAAGATGATTTTACAATTATACCCTTGATTATATATTAGGTAATTTAAGTAAATTTATTTATTAAAGCTTCCTTTATAACTTCTCTCCAAATCATCCTACTTTTGGAAAGAAGTTTAGCCAAAATTACTCTCTTCTTCTTTTCTCTTCTCTCCTAAAAAAAACTCAGGAACACGAATTTATTTTGTTTTCTACTCACTTCTTTTTTCCTCTTTCAAAAATAAAACTCGGGAACGCAGCGTTAATTAATAGGATGCATGGCAAGATGGAAGTAAGTCTCGCAATATATTTGCTTGGAATACATCGTTTCATGAAATTTGACATGCGCATGGTGTATTGATGTAGTGTGTCATGTAGTTGCTATTATTGATACTTACTCTTACGGATTTTTTTTATGTAGTGTTAATTTTTGAAAAAAAGATTTTTTAAATTTATCTTAAATGTATCCGCATCGAAATATGTTTCTAGTATTAATATTATATTACGGTTCATTTTTTTATACCCGATCACATTTGGTTCGATTTAAATCCTTTGCTTGACAATGCAAAAACAACATTCTCGTAATATGTATAATCTCTTCAATGACTTGTGATAGCTATGTAATTATGCTAACATTAGACTTAACATTAGGGGCTAATAACCTATTAAAGCACTATAGTTGTCAAAATGGCGATTACGCTAGCGAGCGAAAAAAATAATTTTATTAGACATTAATGTTGACATTTTGTCTTTCTTTAAGTATTATGACCATTTTACCCTATGAAAATATTTTCAAAAAAAAAAGGATTTCAAAAAACTCACAGAAAAATTTTTTAATCTAAAAATAAAATAAAAAATCACATGTCACAAATAAATTTCTAAAAAAATTATTTCGGAAAAAAAAAAAAAAAAAAGAATTAGGAAAAAATTCGGAAATTTTGTTTAATCTAAAAAAAAAAAAAAAAAAAAATCTCATGTCACAAAAAGAAGTTTATTTCAGAAAAAATTTCACAAAAAAGAGTTTCGAAAAAGAATCATAAGTTTTCATTATCGTTTACTCTGTTTTCACATGTTTTTATTCACTTTTGATTTTTTTGTCACAAGTGAATTTTTTATCGAATTTTTTATTACAAAATATTACAAAAAATTCTATTTTTTCGTATCACAAAAAATTTCTAAAAACACATTTCAAAAGAAAAAATTGAAAAAAGTATTTGAAAAAATATTCAAAAAAAAAAAAATTGGAACAACAATTTCGAAAAAAAAAAGTATTTCGAAAAAAAAAATTGAAAAAAAAATTTCGAAAAAAAATTTATTTCGAAAAAAATTCAGAGAGGGTAAAATGGTCATAATATGATCATAATACTTAAAGAAAGACAAAAATGTCAACATTAATGTCTAAAAGAGTTATTTTTTTAGTTTGTTTCGCAGAAATGCCATTCTTGACAAGTATAGTGTTTTAAAGGTTATTAGCCCTAACATTAGGCTTATTAGAAACTTAAAAGTATCATAGAAAATGGGTAGTATCTTTAAATTAAAAGAGTAAAATGCAAAATACATCTACGTGGTTTACCACGATTCACACCATACATTTCTTTAAAAAATTACAAAAACACATCACTCAGTTAGTAAAGTTAACCAATATACATCCTCAAGAACGAATGGTGCATTTTTTTATGTTTATCACGTTATCCTTTACACGTGTCCTTTTAGTGAGGCGTTTTTGTCTTTTATCTCTCAACTTTATCACCCATCTTTTACTACTCATTTTAGTCAAACATAAAACCTAGGGGTGAAAGCAGTCGAGCCGAGCCCGAGCTGCCAGAGCTCGAGCTCGGCTCGTTAAAGTTTTAAAGGATAGAGCTCGAGCTCGGCTCGTTTCGAGCTTTAAATTTTAAGCTCGAACTCGGCTCGTGGTAAGTTATATAGGCTCAGGATCTGCCCGAGCTCGGCTCGTTTATAAGATTTGGCCATAAAAAGTTAAAGCTTAGCTCGTAATATATCTTTATTCTCGTTAATAAGCTCGAGCTCGGCTCGTATATATGTTAAATATAATACTTAAAATATCATAATGTCGTTTAAAAAAGCTTATGCTATTTTATTTTTTATTTTTTTATTATTATTATTTTATCAATTTAGAGGAGGGTTTTTTTTTTATGAAAAAAGCTTCATTACAAGCTGATCCAGAGATACCCTAACTCGTTATATATATATATATAATAATTACTTGTTACACAAGAAAGAAAAGAAGATAAATTGACCCCAAAATCCCATCACGCTTGCTTTCATTCTCAGCCAGCTGCGCACGAAACGAAAGGTAGGGATGAATCTTATTTGGTTACATACATACATATGCTTTGATTCTTGTTAGTCTTTGTTTCGATTTGGTCTCAAAACTTAGGGTTTCGATTTGGTGTTTATGTACCTAATCAAAACTTATTACTCCAATTATTAGCAAGCTGTTTGTTTATCGTTTCGATTTGTTGTTTATGTACCTAATCAAAACTTATTAATTATTAAGGTTTAGTTTTATCAAGATCCTGTTTGTTAGGGTTTTATCGGATTATTATTATTATTTTGGTTTTGAATCTTGTTACTTTTTTTTTGATTTCTTTTCAATACAGGGTCGCAATGCTTGTTTCCGATCCTCAAGAGGACAACAACAGACTTGATTTTCAGAAATGGAAGGAAAAGTGGAACAAAGACTACTCTTCACCTGTTGAGGACAATACTAGTTTCAAATACTTTAAAGAAAATCTCCGTGCTGAGCTTGTTAATCATCGACCTCCATCCGGAGAACCACTTTGGGATGTTTTGAACGAATTAGCGGACCGGCCTATCGAGGAGCACTACGGATACATCCGTCTGGATCGCAACTTGCTTGATGATGATGATCCAAGTGATGATGAGCATCCCAATTGCCACTTTTGGGTTTTTTACCCAGTCAAGCAGGATGATGGTACAATTTGTGTTCAGAAATTCTACCCACCCAATATTTTTGGTGATGTGGATAAATTTGTCCAAGAGGAGATCGAACGCCAACGTAAGTTCCTTTAGCTAATTTTACTCATTCAAGCCTTCTTTTCTTTCTTTCTTTTACATAATAATAATGAATAAATAAATGTTGGTCTTGAAAAGAAGATACCAAAGTCAAACACCAAAGTACTGTGCCACCTGTCAAACGCACTAGTAAGTTCCTCTAGCTCATTCAAGCCTCCTAATGATACAAGATTCAGTAATTCTCTCTTTGCACATAATAACACATAAATAAATGTTAGGTGATGACAAAGATGATACCAAAGAGGAGGACACTGTCAAGCGTAAAAAATAGGCTGTAAGTAGTTTTACCCGTTCAAGCCAAATGCTAGATTCACCAATGTTAATGTATCTTTTCTCTGTAAAATAACATATATGTTAGGTGGTGGCCAAAACAAGGATGTTGCAGTGACTGTGGAAAATGAAGAATCATAGGAAGCATTTTCCAAGTATGTGACTATCGTATGCTGTCTTTATGGCTAATAAACTTCCTACTTATTTTTTCCATAAAGTGTAGATGAAATTAGACATTGTCGAAAGTTAATGTGCATCGCCAAATGAATGATGATAATTAAATATAAAACAAATCAGGGGCATTCAGTTAACTAGACCTTAAAACTATCTTTTCCTTATTGCGGCAGTATCTATATTAGGCGAGTTTTATATTTTATGATGAATGATGATATCATTTGTCCGAGATGTTTTCTATTTGACACTAAATGTGATGAGGACTCTTTAGATATGCTGTTTATGCAACTACTTTTGATGAGACGTGAGTTTGTATTTAGATTGCAAGTACTTGTTTGCAAGTACTTTTGGGACTCTTTATGTATGTATGTCATTAGTTAGAACATATGTAGTCTGTTAAGTTGTGACAATAACTTTAACTCGTAATATCTTACCTAGTGTAGAGCCCTCTGATCCAACAAACTTTGCCTATTCCTCGACTATAGTAACACATTTTGCCCAATTTTCTTATACTGAAGTGCCCAACATATAGTCGGTATATATGCCTTCTTGTTAATGCTATCCTAGATGTCTTCTCACAGTTCTTGGACAATTAAAACATAGTATTTGATGAAAGTTTTAGTGGAGTAATCTCACTATGTTCACTTAAAGTTATGACTAAATTACACATAGATATACAGGTTACATACTTACATGGGATAAACCTAAAGATAAGCTTACCAACTAGGTTCTCATTCGCAAAGCAGCAATTTGTATAAATATATACATTCATGAAAGTTTCGGTTTCTGTAAATATGAGAATCAACCTTATCGTTGCAATACAAAGAGGTATTAATTGTCATTATCCCAGGAAATGTAGTCGTTTACGTGCTAGCCTCTGTTTGTGATGCAATAACATAGTAGCTTTCCATTTGATAATTAAGTCCAGTTTTTTCTTGAGATAGTTGGGCTATTGCTGGTTAAAGCTTCACCTTACCTTTTTGATTGGTGACAGAAATAGTCATGAATGATGCGAAAGATGATTGATTGTTACTTGCTCACTCTCTTGTCTCACGACAATAATGACTGAATTTTTGATATTTACTACTGTAGGTTGATACTCTTTGTTATTTCCTTAGTAAACAATACTGAGATATTTATTATTCATAATCTGTGATTAGCTCTTTACCAGGATCTTCTATTCTTCTTTAAGATATATGGGGTTTATTTGACCCTCTGGTTGACCAGTAGACTTGTAGGTGATTATGGAACATTTCAAATCTGATAAAATGATGCAGTTTTGCCTATTCATGCTACTGTTTGAAATCTTATATTCCGTCTTTGCTGTTAAATGTCCTATTCCGTAAGGTTATCGCACAATATGTAGTTTTATATTTGTGATATCAATAGATCAGAGACTTGGTTTTGCACATCATTGGTTTTGCTCATTCTTGATTATTTTAACACTAAATGTTTTATTTTTTGTCTTGCAGGTTAGCAGTGGAGCGTGGATTAGATGGATTTGCATTTGCGTATAGGAGCGTGGATTAAATTTCTGTTGGGATATTGTGTATTGTTATTTGGATAATCTGATCATTTAGGGGTACTATTATCAGTATTTTGTGATTATATTTTGCGATTTGTTCGCACTTATTATGCTTGTTGAATTAAGAATGTTTTCCCACAGTGTGTACATTTTTTAGAAGTTTTCGCACAAAAAGATGCGTCCAATTAGCAGTTTTTCACACTTAAAGCTATACAAGTCATATTTATAAAACTTGCTAATACAAGATGGGTACACTTAATGACCATAAGCTAGTTTTTAAAATAGTCCATACACAAGCCAAATATTTTTAATAGTCCATAAGCTAGTCAAATTCATTAGATAGATAAAAAAAAAATTAAGATAGTCAAATACTTAATGAAGGGAACATTAAGGTAAGCTGTTGAGACCAAGTTGCATCTTCCAGGGGAAAGCTTTCTGCATTAAACAAATGGAAATATATGAATATATCATAATTAAACGAAAACAACCAAGACAAGAAATGTGATATGTATATATAAATTACGAGAATCGAAAGCAACAATTATGGGTAAAATTTTGGTTAAAACAATAATGCCCTTTTATGGGGTTAGAATACTACAATCAAGATGTGATGGTGTTTCATACACTACAAAAAATGCACCATTTGGCACGACATTCTCGTGCCAAAATGCACGGATGTCGACCCAAAGAAAAAAAGGCACGACATGTCGTGCTTTTTTTAGTAGTGCGTTCATTGACCAAAAAATTTGGCACAACACCATGCTTTATATTTTGCACGACAAAAGTTGTAGGGCCCAAACGCATTTCAACCCGAAAATCCTCTTTGGCACGACAACCTTTTGCAAATTGGCACGACATTGTCGTACCATTTTTAAATCTTTTAAAATAATGGAGAAAGCGTTAATTTAATTACAAAAAGGCGCGACAATGTCGTGCCAATTGTAATAACACGTGGAAAAACACGTGGCCTTGGGTGCGAAATGGCACGACATGTGTGTGTAAAACATATCAATTTCCAATCCACTTCCAACTTCACATTATTCGCCCAACACCCTTTATCCGCCATCCCACCTTCCTTGCTCGTATCCGAGTGGTACCTACCACATAATCTTAAATCACCAATCAAACTATCTACCCAAAACCTAGACCTCTATCATCCCCACCACTCCTTCAAAAGATGAAGCAAACTTAATTCTTAGCCCACTCAACTCCTCTCTTAAGCTAATAATATTTGCCAAACCCCCGACACCATTACTACCACCTTCTCGATAAATATATTTTATAACCTTTACTATTTTTTCCTTTTAAAACCGCCACCACCATGTCCTTAAAAGCATTATGAGGCTAAAATCACAGTCTCATTAGATTAATATCTTAGCCACATAATAAACGTCACAAATAGACGGATTCCGATGAGACTTAGTGAATGAAATACGGGATTTATATGTTAAGAAGATATTTTATTGGAAAGAATAAGTGTTAAAGCCAAGAATGTATTTTTTAAAAGTTAGTTTTGCAATTAAAATTATGAAAAGTCTAAACGATACTATTTCTAAGGTTAAATATTAAAAGTCAAGAATGTATATAGATTAAATGTAACAACCGCATTTTGAGTCACTTTTCATATTTTGAAAAGTTACTATTCACTTTCACTATTCATCCCGTAAAATTTTAATCCACATTCTCGTAAGATAAATTATTTTAGTAATAACACGAGAGTTCGACCATCGTTAGAGCATTTTCAAAAGTTATTAAGAAAACATAGTTTTAAAGCTTCATTTTGGTCGAACACCATTTTAACATCCAGCATAATCGAAAACCGTCTCGACAATTTTCCTCGCATCGATAAATTTTAGATCACTCACAATTAATTTGTGAATTTTAAGATTTATTTTATGTTACCAAATAAGCCCAACACAAAACTAAACTTACGTTTTAAACAATTCTACTTACATCCGGACATAACGATTCATGCCTTTGTGTTTCTAATATGTTTTGACACTTTTACATTTTTGGAAAAGTCAAACATATTCCTCCTCCTTGACCATAAAGAAATTAAGCTTGTGCGGTTTCGTTTTGCTTAAATCGGCGTAACTTTTAAACTTAACGTATAAGCTGTTAAGTTATCCGCGTATGACGAAAACCAAAGTTTGACATCTCATATCACTTTTAGACTAATTTTAGTCTACTCTAAATAAATTCACGGTCGTTTCCCGAAATTTCGTTCTTTTCGATAAACTGCAATTACGCGTTTTTTACTGTCTGCGTTTTGCACCCAATAAGACTTATCACCCATTTTATATTTTTAGATGGAGTATAATGATGAGTTTCATCATTCCTGCAAGTTTCATATTTTAACGATACCGGTTTCGTTTTATGGCTTGGTTAACATTTAACGGAACCAAAACTCAATTCGTAATCAAGATAATACCAAAACTATCCACCTAAGTCATATTATCTCTATATGAACGAAATTAGGGAGGGGAGTCATCACCTTGGTGTCAAAATCCTAAGCATGCTACCTTTAAATCATTACATGTGTAAATCTAACCATTGTTAGTTTTTAACCCAATATATAGTTAACCAAAATATCTAGCCTATAAATACCAAGCAATCACTTCATTTATTCTTGCACCACCCCTTCTTAACATCTAAAGTCCTAAACCTAAGGCATTTCTTATAGATCTTGTAAGAACATTCATGTGTTCTTGAAGAAAACTAGCGTTTGATCTTTATTCTTGGAAGTTTTCAAGAAAAAGACGTTATAATCTTCAAATATCTTCAATTCTCCAAAAAGACGTTGTTATAATCTTCATTTCTTCTTCGGGTTCTCAAGAAGGCGTTGTTATAATCTTCTAATAGCCTCGGGTTTTCAAAATTGCAAATTCTCGTCGAAGCTCGCTTATATTTTTTTTTCCGTAATACTCAAGCATTCTATATTAAGGTAAGTATTTATAAAACTCAAACTTATTTAAATACTTATAAACTTTGTTAGTTTATTTATTGTATTTATAAACTCTTAATATATCATATAATCAAGTAATTAAAATACATGTTTTACGTATTAAGTGCTAAAATAGTAGGGAGCTTCATGTGAGGGTTTCATTTGAGTAAAATGTATCGGCGAGTTCATAGCCATCATTCTCATTATAAATTTGCTATCATTTACTTTGAGGTGAGTTCATAGCCCACTTTCTATTACTTAATTGTTTTACAAACCCTTGGGGAGATACATGCTTTATTTTAAATCGAACACATTGCTTTCAAACTGTATGCTTATCCGAATGTATTATTTGCACTAAGTACCACTATTGCCAATCTTAAGTCCCTACTATCATGAACCATTAATCACTTGCGGTGAGCGAATATTGTGGATAAGCCTATTGGGATTGACGAATCCGTTTGTGTTGACCGGGTAGGAAAACAAACGCACTATATTTGAACATCTATAGGTTTATTGGCAAATTACTTATTAGGGCAATGTTACTATTATATCAATTTCTATTGACAATCATTAACGTTTTGGTATCATGAGCTTAATGCAATAATATCTCTTTTGGTTTCAAACCATTGGTGTGAATTATAACTCACACTACAAACATTATGTGTTCAACTGATTTAACAAACTCTATGAATTTCACTCAACCTTTGTGTTGACGATTTTAAGCATGTATTTGGGTCCATAATGTCGAAAGTCGGTACGGAAGAGCAAGGACTAGATCAAGAAGGCTATAAATTTTATTATCATTCGAAAACCTATTTAATGTATTTTGTAAACAATGGAACCATATGGGACCTCATTTTGTAAACTCGATATTTATATAAATCGAATGATAAATCTTTTAAACGACTCCATTAGAGTTCGTTTTCTATTATTATATTTGTTGTGCCATGAAGTAACACCCGTTTGAATTCATTGCGTATCACGAAATGGGGTGTTACAGATTGGTATCGAGCCACGATTATAGAAAGCGGGTCTAATCGAGACTTAAACTATAAGGGATGTTTGATACGCATGAATGGAAAGGCGAGAAAGGAAAAGAGGTTGATTCTCATGCTTGTTTGACATAAGAATGGAAAGGAATTAAATTACCATTCTCATTCCCCATTTTGTTTCTTTAAAAAAAAGAGGAGAAAGGTGGAGAATGAGAATTTTAGAAGGACTCTTTCTCTCTATCCATTCTCTAGTGAATGAAAAAATCACGGACAAAAATTCACGTTTTCATTTTATTCACGTTTTTTTTTTTTTTTTTTTAATTCACGTTTTTTTAATTAGCGTTTTTCTTCGCTTCATTCGTTTTAAATGCTTTTTATACGTTTTCATCTGTCTTCGTTCGTTTCGTCTTTTTCATACGTCTTCACCCGTTTTAATCGTTCTCTTTGTTTTCATACGTTTTCGTCTGTTTTTAGTTCGTTTTCATTCGTTTTCATCGGTTTTCTTTCATTTCGTCCATTTTCATACGTTTTCGTCCGTTTTCATCACGTGTTTTACGCTTTCATAAAAAAATGTGAATAAAAAGAAAGACAAAAGACAAGAAAAAACATGGACTTAGGTTTATCTATTAAATTTTAGATTAATCCCACCATTAGATCAAACTAGATGGATGGTGAGGATTTATCCTTAGTAACATCAAAATAAGAGTAAGCATTTAAATTTTCTCTACTTAGTAACATGTAAAAACCTATAGCGAAAAATTATACAAATATTGATGTGTATATACTAGTGTTTGTAAACCGAGTTTTAATTGTTTATCCTCTACGTGTATATACTAGTTCGATCATGAATATTATCAATATCCATCTTTTTTTATTAGTTGTGTTTAATGCAATGTGTAAGTTGTAGAAATATGTTTTTTTTTTCATTTTTGTTTCATCGTTGAGATGATATAATATATTTTTATATGACAAAAAACTTGAATTATGTTTTCATAATTGTAATTATGTGACCTGATAGCGTCAAATAAACAACGTAACTAAAAACACGAAAATATATATTCATTCTTTTATGTACCAAACAAAGGAATTGATTCTTTAATCGATTCTGACACTCTATTCTCTATTTTTGCCAAACACTAGAATCCATTCTCTTATATCAGACTCATTCTCTTTCTATGCCATTCCATTCTCCAATGCATTTCCATTCTTTGTGATTCAGTCGTACCAACGTCCCCAACTACTTTTCAAACAAAAACACTTTATAGCCTTCCGTTCTCCGTGCCTTCCATCCTCCAGACGATTATGTGACTTTTAGGCATTTTAAGCTATACAAACATACTAGTATATTGATATATACACTTGACATATTTTCAATCATTTTAGCTAAACGATAGACTAAACATATCTCACGTATGCCTATTCTAAGGCATTACGACACAATCATATTTTCCCAATCTCCTAATCATACATCTGCTCGTGCATTTTAGGATTACGAAACTTTATCCAAGACATTGTGGCGATTACAATGGTCTTTCCTACTTCCTAGACATTGTGAGATACAATGGTCTCATTCATTTTCAAGACACATAAATCCTACGGTGGTCGCATTTACATTCTCGGAACCTTGTAAATCCTCGGTGGTCTCTATTACATTCTCGAACCTTTGTAAATCCTCGGTGGTCTCTATTACATTCTCGAACAATTGTAAATCCTCTGGTTGTCTCATTTATTCTCAAGACATTGTGGGTTACACAATGATCTTTCTATCATCTGTGAGTTACACAATGGTCTCTCCACTATTCCTCAAGACATTGTGAGTTACACAATGGTCTAATCTACTCCTCGGATATTGTAAGTATACAATAGTCTCTAAAATTATCTTATAAACATTATATGATATTGTTTTACATGAAACCCGTCACAGTCTATCAATTTCCTAATAGAAATACAAGAAATAGGATTTCTAAAGACAAAGTGACTCATCATCTACAAAAGTGAAGTTCGACAACTTTCTCTACCTTCATCAAATCTTTTCATCATTTCTTAGAAGTACTAACTTTGATTATGTTTCAAGGATATCATTCACCATATTCCTTTAAAAATCACTTTTGATTTTAAAATAAACTTGATATCTCTACCTAAGAATAATGGTAAACATACACTACACTCTTCAAATCGTCAACATATCACATCATTTTCTGAACCCCATTGAAATTCAGTATGTAAAAATTCACGGTATCACGTTTCTTTCAAACACGGTAGACATAAAACTATACGATATAGCCTTCATCCGAAACCACCTAAGATATGATCAACTTTGGAAATGGTTTGGATAAACCACTTGTCACTAGCAATACTTTCCTACAACGACGGTTATCACATCATTACAAACCATTTCATATCACCAATATCTTACACCTTTGATTAATAATAGTTACCTAACAACAACAAAACTATTCCATTTTGAGGCACTATATAGACGAATGTGTTAGTTAACCATTTCTGAACTAAGGTGTTTAGAGATCACCCACGAAATAACTAAGAAAACCATACAAATACAAATTAGGCTCCATGCCGCACACTATCACCAAAAAAACTCCATGTTAGAAATTAAGGTTTTATTGATAGCCTCGATACAATAAGATATGATTCGTTTTGAGAATCGGTAAAAGCCAAACTTTAGGTATATTGGGCTCTATAAGATTTTAACAAAACCCTTTAGGTTATCAACTTAAGCCACATGGTACATAAGACATTCTATGACTAGAAATTTGAAAACACAAAGATTAGAATTTGGCGTATACACCCTCATTTTCCTAGACATTTCAACATCGGATAACACACATTGAATTAGGGCGAATTCCCATTAAGGTGGTGAGGCAGTAACAACCGCATTTTTCGAGTTACTTTTCATATTGTTGAAAAGTTACTATTCACTTTACTATTCACTTTCACTATTCATGCCGTAAAATTTTTAATCCACATTCTCGTAAGATAAATTGTTTTAGTAATAACACGAGAGTTCAACCATCGTTAGATCATTTTCATAAAGTTATTAAGAAAACATCGTTTTAAAGCTTCATTTTGGTGAACACCATTTTAACTTCCAGCATAACAAAAACCGTCTCGACAATTTTCTCTCATCGGATAAATTTTAGATCACTCACAATTAATTTGAGAATTTTAAGATTTATTTTTATGTTACCAAATAAGCCCGGTATGAAAAAACTAAACTTCGTTTTAAACAATTCTACTTACATCCGGACTTAACGATTCACGCAAGACTGTGTTTCAAATATGTTTTGACACTTTTACATTTTTGGAAAAGTCAAACATATTTCCTCCTCCTTTGACCATAAAGAAATTAAGCTTGTACGTTCTCGTTTTTGCTTAAATCGCTTAACTTTTAAACTTCACGTATAAGCATTAAGTTATCCGCGATATGAAAACCAAAGTTTGACATCTCATATCACTTTTAGACTAATTTTAGTCTATTCTAAATAAATTCACGGTTGTTTCCATGAAATTTCGTTCTTTTCGATAAACTGCAATTACGCGTTTTTGACCGTATTTCCGACTTTAAGCGGCGTTTTGCACCAATAAGACTTATCACCAATTTTATATTTTAGATGGAGTATAATGATGAGTTTCATCATTCTGCAAGTTTCATATTTTTACGATACCGGTTTCGTTTTATGGCTTCGGTTAACATTTAACGGAACCAAAACTCACTCCGTAATCAAGATAATACCAAAACTATCCACCTAAGTCATCTTATCTCAATATAAACGAAATTAGGTAGGGAAGTCATCACCTTGGTGTCAAAATCCTAAGCATGCTACCTTTAGATAATTACATGTGTAAATCTAACCATGGTTAGTTTTTAACCCAATATATAGTTAACCAAAATATCTAGCCTATAAATACCAAGCAATCACTTCATTTATTCTTGCACCACCCTTCTTAACATCTAAAGTCCTAAACCTAAGGCATTTCTTATAGATCTTGTAAGAACATTCATGTGTTCTTGGAAAACTAGCGTTTGATCTTCGTTCTTGGAAGTTTTCAAGAAAAAGGCGTTATAATCTTCAAATATCTTCAAGTCTCCAAAAGACACTCATTATAATCTTCATTTCTTCTTCGGGTTCTCAAGAAGGCGTTGTTATAATCTTCTAATAGCCTCGGGTTTTCGAAAATTGCAAATTCTACGTCGAAGCTCCGCTTATATTTCTTTTTTTTCCGTAATACTCAAGCATTCTATATTAAGGTAAGTATTTATAAAACTCAAAGTTATTTAAATACTTATAAACTTTGTTAGTTAATTTATTGTATTTATAAACTCTTAATATATCATATAATCAAGTAATTAAAATACATGTTTTACGTATTAAGTGCTACAATAGTAGGGAGCTTCATGTGAGGGGTTTCATTTGAGTAAAATGTATCGACGAGTTCATAGCCATCATTCTCATTATACATTTGCTATCATTTACTTTGAGGTGAGTTCATAGCTCCACTTTCTATTACTTTATTGTTTTATAAACCCTTGGGGGGAGATACATGTTTTATTTTAAATCGAACACATTGCTTTCAAATTGTATGCTTATCTGAATGTATTATTTGCATTAAGTACCACTATTGTCAATCTTAAGTCCCTACTATCATGAACCATTAATCACTTGCGGTGAGCGAATATTGTGGATAGGCCTATTGGGATTGACGAATCCCGTTTGTGTTGACCGGGTAGGCAAACAAACGCGATATATTGAACATCTATAGGTTTATTGGCAAATTACCTATTAGGGCAACCTGTTACTATTATATCAATTTCTATTGACAATCTGTTAACGTTTTCGGTATCATGAGCTTAGTGCAATAATATCTCTTTTGGTTTTCAAACCATTGGTGTGAATTTATAACTCACACTACAAACATTATGTGTTCAACTGATTTAACAAACTCTATGAATTTCACTCAACCTTTGTGTTGACAGTTTTAAGCATGTATTTCAGGTCCATAATGTCGAAAGCTGGCACGTAAGAGCAAGGACTAGATCAAGAAGGCTATAAATTTTATTATCATTCGAAAACCTATTTAATGTATTTTGTAAACAATGGAACCATCTGGGACCTCATTTTTGTAAACTATGATATATATATAAATCGAATGATAAATCTTTTAAAACGACTCCATTAGAGTTCGTTTTCTATTGTTATGACTGTCGTGCCATGAAGTAACACCCAGTTTGAATTCCGCTGCGTATCTCGAAGTTGGGTGTTACAAATTGGTATCAAAGCCACAGTTATAGAGAAACGGGTCTAATCGAGACTTAAACTATAACTACTTTTTCAAACAAAAACATTTTATAGCCTTCCGTTATCCATGCCTTCCATCCTCCAGACGATTATGTGACTTTTAGGCATTTTAAGCTATTCAAACATACTAGTATATTGATATATACACTTGACATATTTTCAATCATTTTAGCTAAACGATAGACTAAACATATCTGCGTGTGCCTATTCTAAGGCATTACGGCACAATCATATTTTCCCAATCTCCTAATCATACATCTACTCGTGCATTTAAGGATTACGAAACTTTATTCAAGACATTGTAACTGATTACAAGGGTCTTTCCTACTTCCTAGACATTGTGAGATACAATGGTCTCATTCATTTTCAAGACACTTGTAAATCCTACAATGGTCTCATTCATTTTCAAGACAATCTTTGTAAATCTATAGTGGTCTCTATTATATTCTCAGACACTGTAAATCCTACAGTGGTCTCTATTACATTCTCAGACACTGTAAATCCTACAGTGGTCTCATTTACTTCTCAAGACATTGTGGGTTACACAATGGTCTCTCTATCTTTTCTCAAGATATTGTAGGTTACACAATGATCTTCCCATCATCTCTTAAAGACATTGTGAGTTACACAATAGTCTCTCTACTATTCCTCAAGACATTGTGAGTTACACAATGGTCTAATCTTCTCCTCAGATATTGTAAGTATACAATAGTCTCTAAAAATTATCTTATAAACATTACGTGATATTGTTTTACATGAAACCCGTCACAGTGTATCAATTTCCCTAATAGAAATACAAGAAATAGGATTTCTAAAAGACAAAGTGACTCATCATCTACAAAAGCTGAAGTTCAGCAACTTTCTCTACCTTCATCAAATCTTCTCGTCATTTCTTAGAAGTACTAACCTGATTAGGTTTCAAGGATATCATTCCGCCATATTCCTTTAAAAATCACTTTTGATTTTAAAACAAACTTGATATCTCTACCTAAGAATAATGGTAAACATACACTACACTCTTCAAATCGTCAACATATCACATCATTTTCTGAACCCCATTGAAATTCAGTATGTAAAACTTCACAGTATCACGTTTCTTTCAAACACTAGTAGACATAAAACTATACGATATAGCCTTCATCCGAAACCAACTAAGACATGATCAACTTTGGAAATGGTTTGGATAAACCACTTGCCACTAGCAAGACTTTCCCTACAACGACAGTTATCACATCATTACAAACCATTTCACATCACCAATATCTTACACCTTTGATTAATAATAGTTACCCTAACAACAACAAAACTATTCCATTTTGAGGCACTATATAGACGAATGTGTTAGTTAACCATTTGCTGAACTAAGGTGTTTAGAGATCACCCACGAAACAACTAAGGAAACCATACAATTACAAATTAGGCTCCATGCCGCACACTATCACCAAAAAAACTCCATGTTAGAAATTAAGGTTTTATTGATAGCCTCGATACAATAAGATATGATTCGTTTTGAGAATCAGTAAAAGCCAAACTTTAGGTATATTGGGCTCAATAAGATTTTAACAAAACCTTTTAGGTTATCAACTTAAGCCACATGGTACATAATACATTCTATGACTAGAAATTTGAAAACACAAAGATTAGAATTTGGCGTATACACCTCATTTTCCTAGACATTTCAACATCGGATAACACACATTGAATTCGGGACGAATTCCCATTAAATGGTGAGGCTGTAACAAACCGCATTTTTCGAGTTACTTTTCATATTTTTTAAAAGTTACTATTCACTTTTACTATTCACTTTCACTATTCATGCCGTAAAATTTTTAATCCACATTCTCGTAAGATAAATTGTTTTAGTAATAACATGAGAGTTCGACCATCGTTAGATCATTTTCGCAAAAGTTATTAAGAAAACATCGTTTTAAAGCTTCATTTTGGTCGGAACACCATTTTAACTTCCTGCGCATAACGAAAACCGTCTCTGACAATTTTTCTCGCATCAGATAAATTTTTAGATCACTCACAATTAATTTGAGTATTTTTAAGATTTATTTTTATGTTACCAAATAAGCCCAGCGCATCAAAACTAAACTTACGTTTTAAACAATTCTACTTACATCCAGACTTAACGATTCTCGCCTTTGTGTTTCTAATATGTTTTGACACTTTTACATTTTTGGAAAAGTCAAACATATTCCTCCTCCTTTGACCATAAAGAAATTAAGCTTGTACGTTCTACGTTTTTGCTTAAATCGCGTAACTTTTAAACTTCACGTATAACTGTTAAGTTATCCCGCGTATGACGAAAACCAAAGTTTGACATCTCATATCACTTTTAGACTAATTTTAGTCTAGTCTAAATAAATTCATGGTCGTTTCCCTGACATTTCGTTCTTTTCTGATAAACTGCGAATTACGCGTTTTTGACCCGTATTTCCAACATTAAGCAGCGTTTTTGCACCCAATAAGAGTTATCACCCATTTTATACTTTTAGATGGAGTATAATGATGAGTTTCATCATTCCTGCAAGTTTCATATTTTTACGATACCGGTTTCGTTTTGTGGCTTGGTTAACATTTAATGAACCAAAACTCACTCCGTAATCAAGATAATACCAAAACTATCCACCTAAGTCATCTTATCTCTATATGAACGAAATTAGGGAGGGGAGTCATCACCTTCGTGTCAAAATCCTAAGCATGCTTCCGTTATATCATTACATGTGTAAATCTAACCATGGTTAGTTTTTAACCCAATATATAGTTAACCAAAATCTCTAGCCTATAAATACCAAGCAACCACTTCATTTATTCTTGCACCACCCCTTCTTAACATCTAAACTCCTAAACCTAAGGCATTTCTTATAGATCTTGTAAGAACATTCATGTGTTATTGAAGAAAACTAGCGTTTGATCTTCGTTCTTGGAAGTTTTCAAGAAAAAGACGTTATAATCTTCAAATATCTTCAAGTCTCCAAAAAGACGTTGTTATAATCTTCATTTCTTCTTCGGGTTCTCAAGAAGGCGTTGTTATAATCTTCTAATAGCCTCGGGTTTTCGAAAATTGCAAATTCTACGTCGAAGCTCGCTTATATTTCTTTTTTTTCCGTAATACTCAAGCATTCTATATTAAGGTAAGTATTTATAAAACTCAAACTTATTTAAATACTTATAAACTTTGTTAGTTTATTTATTGTATTTATAAACTCATAATATATCATATAATCAAGTAATTAAAATACATGTTTTACGTATTAAGTGCTACAATGGTAGGGAGCTTCATGTGAGGGGTTTCATTTGAGTAAAATGTATCGACGAGTTGCTGGATTTACGACTTAAAGTGTCCTAGCTCCTCGAGCGTTCTTGCATGACCTCACGAATTGTAATGGCGAGCGGTAGTACGAGTTATACAAACTAAAACCATTTCTATAAACAAACATACAAATACTACATCACGATCAATATAGAGACGTATATAGTTTTGTTATTTCTTTCGCATCATTATTTCAAACCAAAGTCATAACATCCTATTCTAGGTTGCTCGTAGAAGTTCTCACGGCATATCCATCATTCTCATTATACATTTGCTATCATTTACATTGAGGTGAGTTCATAGCCCCTCTTTCTATTACTTTATTGTTTTACAAACCCTTGGGGGAGATACATGCTTTATTTTAAATCGAACACATTGCTTTCAAACTGTATGCTTATCTGAATGTATTATTTGCACTAAGTACCACTATTGCCAATCTTAAGTCCCTACTATCATGAACCGTTAATCACGTGCGGTGAGCGCGAATATTGTGGATATGCCTATTGGGATTGATTTATCCGTTTGTGTTGACCGGTAGGCAAACAAACGCACTATATTTGAACATCTATAGGTTTATTGGCAAATTACCTATTAGGGCAACTGTTACTATTATATCAATTTCTATTGACAATCTGTTAACGTTTTTGGTATCATGAGCTTAGTGCAATGATAACGTCTAAAATGAACATGCTTTTAGTAGCGTTATTGTCGGTTTGTGCATGATATTCGGCTATATTTACTCATAAGCTTGTTGCAAAAGTGCAAAGATGCGTGTTGTGTATGTATATGTAGCGGTATCGCGAATATTGAAGAAATGAAGTTTTTATGCACATTTGGAAGATTCTAAAGGAAGGAAGTTGAGATTGGAAGCTTATGGACTCAATGATATGGAAGCGTAGTGATTTGAAGCATCTACACAAGGAAAGATCAAGTTTGGCTTTGGAAATCATCAACGTAAGCAAAGAATGAAGCGTAAAGGAAAAGTCGACAAAAAGTCAAAGGAGCAAAAACCGACCGATCGGTCGCAACCCGCAACCGGATCCGGGTGGGCGATAGTTAAAGCGTGACCGATTCGATCGACTTAGAAACCGATCCGGTTTACGGCTGCGATTACACAATTCGCATTTGTTGTTGTCTTAACTCCCATAATCATTAGAGTCCGATCATTTCTTGATATTAACTTGGAAAACGTTTTTGGGCGCTTAAGCAAGTGCTTTGGCTATTTAAAGGACCTAGTACTTGTATACTAAGTGTGACACAACCAAAAGAGTATTAGTTTACACCAAAACTAATATTTACCCTATTATTTCAACCCAAAAGCTTAGTAGTTCTTGGAAAATGTCCGAAGCAAGGAAGGAACCATTCTTGTCCATTGTTTCGGGAGTTTGGAGTTGTCGCGGTGATCCTAGGTGATTGGGCGCGTGGTTGCTACATTCCACGATTTCTAATTCTTGTAATCACAAAAGTTTAGGTATTCTATGAACTTTGTTATGGAATTCTATTCTCTTGAATTGTTTGAATTACCTTGTTATGACTTGTGTTTAGATATGATTGTTTTCATGGAGTAGTTTATGATATACTTGTGTGTTGGAATGTGATTAATCATAATAATGTTCTCAAAATGTGATGCATGTATATGATCTTGTTTAAATGAGTTTGTTGGAAAAATACTAGTCTTGGATTGATTTGTCAATAAAACATGTTTTAAGAAAAAGGACCGAAAGGATTTCTCTTGTGTTTTATTCCAAAAGTGTAGTGACAAACTAGTATGGGGATATGGTGATTGACAACCACCATGTTTTGCTTATTAAAACAAGACTAGGAACGTTTTCATCACGAAGGGTCGAAAGATTCGTAAGAACAAATTTAATGAGAACATGTTGCAAACAAATGGAACTTTTATAGGATAATCATTGGGATAAGGACCGAAAGGATTACCTAAATGTTTTGTTCTTAGAATGATTTTACAAACAAATACCATGGTTGGGAATAATTTGCTTATGATTTGTGCATCATACTAAGAGTATACACGGACCTTTATGAAAATTATCTATGGTTGATTATGAGACTACACACAAGTATATATTTTATTCTTGATTCGTATTTTCAATAGAACACTTATTCGAGGAAGCCTTGACAAGCTTTCTTGTTAGAAACTTTTAATAAGATCTATTTCAAAACAAAAATCCTTGGGACGATCTCGACTTACCAAACTTTGCTATTGCGGACGGTATACTTGCTCGTATGTGTTAATAGGTTATCTGGTTAATCGTGATTATAAATTTTAAAACTTGCACCAACCGGAGCACATCAAGTTTTAGGCGCTGCCGGGGATTTTACGTAATTTTCTTTGAAATTAGTCTAAAAAAAAAAATTTGTTACAAACTAACCGATTCGGTTGGTTAGCCAACCGAATCCGGTTAGACATTCTAATAATTTTTTTGGTTCGAATTTATATCTATCTTCTTAGTTTATTGTGTTTTGATTTCTAGAGTAATTTTGTGGTTTAATCGGTTCTTAGATTTATTGTTTCTACTTACTTTATTTTATTTTCTTTACATTTGTTATTTAGTTAATCTAGTTTTGTTAATTTTAATTTTATAGTTGATGGTATGGTTAGGAGTAATTTTATTTTCGGTTATAGTTTATTTCATGATAGAATTTATTAGTAGTTTATTTAGTTTTAGTTTTAATTTTAATTTTGGTTTTAATTAGATTTAATAAGTTATTTAATTATTAGTTTATGAAGAGTTATTTAATTAGCGGGTTAGTACATCCTTAATGACATTTAATTTGCTTTAATTATTATTTTTATTAAAAAAAAAAAAAAAAAAAAAAAATTGATCAAACCGATCGGTCGCAACCCGCAACTTTGATCCGGTTCGTATTCATCTAAATTTTCAACCAACCGATTCGGTTGGTGATCCAACCGAATCGGTTGGGTTTACGTGTTGAGTTTTATCATTTTAGGTTTTGAGTTTTATTTGAGTTCTTAATTTTGTTAGATGTCTTAGATGTTTTATTATATGTTTTATAGTTTGTTCTTGTTTTACTAACTTTAACGCTAATCATTCGGATTTGTTTTGTTTTGCTTTGTTAAGTTGTCTAGTAACATGAATAGTTTGAGCGGAATCTCGGAATACCTTCGTACTTTGGATGACATGTTCAAGGATACGGGAAGTTCATTAGAAAAGATTGGAGGAATTCGGAGGAAAGCAAGAAAGAATTAGGAATTGACACGGGTGATATGGAAGAAGTATGTGAAAACAAGGTTCAACTACCAAAACAAAAGTGGTAGTGTTTACACAAGCACCGTCAGCGGTGTATGATTCACCAATGATGAGATTTGGAACACCTTGTGAAGTGGAAGGATGCGTGCTTGGGATGCACAGCTTAATATGGCTTATGGAGAGAATTATATCTTGGAAGAGGTTCTTGACGAAATCGGTCATGTTCGTATGGACTATGAAGCATATGGAAGGAAGATGGTCAAAAATCTGAAGGTCAATATTCATGGACATATGTTTGAAACTGATTTTGTTGTTTTAGAAGAAGGAAATGCGGATGAACCTAATGTGTGTTTTGGTCGAGATTTTCTTGTCACGACCAAGTGTCAAGTAGATTTTGGTATGGGAGAAATGCGGATTAACATAACCGAGTTGGAAGAAGGAAAAGGGATCAACGAGATGCTAGTGGAAGTTTGTGCAAACATGGAAGAGAAAAATGTGGAAGTGGTTAAAATGGGGAAAGCAAACCGAAAGAAACCATCATCAAATAAATTAACCCCAACAACAACCTCCACCACCAAAAATGATTACACACCATCGTCACCTACCACTACTACATCACGATCAATATAGAGACGTATATAGTTTTGTTATTTCTTTCGCATCATTATTTCAAACCTAAGTCATAACATCCTATTCTAGGTTGCTCGTAGAAGTTCTCACGGCATATCCATCATTCTCATTATACATTTGCTATCATTTACTTTGAGGTGAGTTCTCCAAGATTATGTGCTTTACCGAAAGAAGTTGGATGCATTGATGCTAGCGAGGGCTAGGTTGGAAGATAAGAATCTCACGGATGAGGATCGAGATCGAATATTGTTTAAAGGCATGCCAAGGAAAGAAAAGGATCCGGGTAATTTTGTGTTGCCAATCAAAGTAAATGGAACTACACGGTTTATGCTTTAGGCGTCACGGGTCAGTGTTAACGTGATGCCATATCCATTGTTCAAAACTTTGGGACTAAGTAATCCGCAACCTAATCATTCTAAGCTCACTATGGCGGATAACACTCAAGCAAAGGCAATGGGAGAAGTTAAGAATGTAAGAGTGCAAATTGGCTATCAACCGTATTTGGCGATTTTCTTGTCTTGGATATTCCGGTGGACAAGAGTTTACCGCTATTGTTGGGAGGCCATTTTACGAACTTGTGGAACAATTATAGACATGGGAAGAGGCACCATGACTATTGACGATGGGATTTCGAGGCAAACATACTACCCAAAACCAAGAGGACCAATTTTGGAATGTATGGAAGATTTGGAATGGATGGATGCAAATGATGATTTAACTTGTTTTGAAGTGGGACGTGATGTCCACGGTAATCAATGTCTGGACCTTTAACTCCACCTTATTTCGATATAGAGGACGAAATGGAGCGTGCATTCGCGATAGAAGCTTTCTATAACCCATTCAAAAATATATTGGTTTACAAGAAGTTGACCGACTTTTTAGGATCTTTACCGTGCAACTTAAGAATTTGGAGTGGAAACCGAAGGGTTGGGGACTTACAAGAGACAAACCGTAGATGGAGCATGGCATGTTAAGTTTGATATATTATGCCGGACGGACGAAGATTTATGAGGAAATTCAAAACTTTTGAAACGTTCCGTGAGTTGACGGAAAATTTCAAAGCGAGGATATTCTTAGACAAGAGTATTTTGAGGAATTTTGAGGAAAGGCAAAGACCGTAATAACAAGCAATCATTTGCTTGAATTTCATGAACTATTTTATTTTATTTTGATTTGATGCATTAGGATTTTGTTTCTTATTTATTTTCATGTTATGATTGAGGTAATTTGGTTTAATGCATTATGACTACGAGTTTTGAGTTACGTTTGGATTAGTTCATTTATATGATGAGTTGAGTTTTTTGGATTGAATGATTGTTCAAAATTTCATTTGGTGAATGAATGTTGTGTGAATCTTTAGCAGAATTTTTGAGTAAAAATATGTTGCTTGGAGGGTAAATGCCTAAGTAACATGTTAAACAAGTAAAAAAGCAAATTTGGCAAAAAGCATACCGAAACGGTTGAGTCCTTGACTGAACCGGTTGCACCAAAGTATAAAAATTTCATTTTTTCCAAACACACACACACACACTAATTTTCCGGTGGGTTTGCAAAAATCATCAAGAGAGCAGATTGGAAGTTGTTTGAATTGTAGGATAACATCATGGCACCCAAGCAAGTAAGCATTTACATTCAATTAACTCAATTAAGGTGTTATTAGAACATTTGATTCGAATTGAATTTTAGGTCACCAATTTGGGGTTTTTGTTATAATTGAATTAAGTGGTAATATTTTAGGATTGAGTGAGTAATTGATATAGGAGTGCATTACAACAAGAAATTGATTGATTGATTCACCATAGAATGGATTTTAGATGATAAGATTTTTCGAATTAGTTGGGTTGTGCTTATGAAATGAGATAAGTTACAATTGGTGATTCATTTTGATGGATGATATATTTTTAAGAGTGATGGATGCTACACTATTAGAACTAATGATTTAAAGTATAGAATGAGTTCTAAGATGTTAGATGTTTGATGATTTGGAAGCATGATAGAGTAATTCTAGGATGTGGGAATCATTGAGGATGCTAGAATGCGATCTAAGAGTGGTTTGAGCGTTAGAGATTCGAGATTATAAGGATTTGAAGGCAAAATGCCTTATGCGATCTGCACAACCGATTCGGTTGCGCATTGCAACCGAACGGTTGTTGCTCGATTGAAACCGATTCGGTTGGTGATCAACCGAATCCGATTAATGGTTTCGTGAGGATTTTTGTGAAATTTTGAAATGTATCTTAGAGGGTTCTCTAACCTTCTTGTTTGTTCTAACACTCTTATATGGTCTTATTTTTGTGATTTCTATAGAAATTATTGTAGGAAGCTCGGTGGGAGGAAATTCCAATTAACCCGCTTGTTACGAAGTTTTGTGAAAGGAGCGAGAAGAAGAAGGTTAAGTGTAGTGTTAAGAAGGAAGCAAATGCTAATATAAAATTCAAAAATCTCACCGATGGAGAAACATGCTTTTCGGAAAGATTGTCGAAGTTACAACATAGGCAATGTTTGGTTCCAAGGGTGATTGATTGGGATTTATTTAACGAATGTGAGTGTGAAGATGAGTTAAGAAGGATGATGCGAACGTCTTATGTATATCCGGGGATGGAGATTCGTTCAATGATTTGTCATGGGAAAGAGCATTCGATGTTAATGAAGAAGTCTATCGAGAATGGTGTATGGAATTCTTTTCAACCATGTATTTTGAAAGAAAGGTGGATGTTCGAATTTGATGTCGAGATTTGTATTTGGTTTAGACTTTGTGGAAGGGATCATGCTTACGTTGCCGACTTTTGGTGTAGCTCTTGGTTTGTATGAGCCACATGAGGTTAATCATCGATTATTTGAAACTCACTTTTCTAGACTTGGAGGTTTGAAAAGATTACCCTAGTATTCCCGCTTATTGGAATCAAGTGGGAGATCCTACTTGTGCTAGGAGGAATGCTTCAACCATCGAATCCGTTGATGAGGATACTTCACAAGTTGATTGTGACCGGGCCATTTAATAGATTTGGAAGCGAGGACAAATGTCGAAACCGGACTTATGGATTATGAAGTTCTTTGGAAGAAACTAAGGACGGTAATGCCATTTGGCGAGATAGCCGAATATTTGTCTAGGAGAGCCCAGGAATCAAGAACAACAATAACATTTGTGGAGGACATTTTGTGACAAGATTGGCGAAGAATCTTGGGTATTATGTTGATGAGGAATTGGCTAAGTGTGGAGAGCCAAAGTATAGTGAAACGTGGATGCGAAAGGTTTTGGTAATGCTTTGAGCAGAGATTGGGAACCGTGGGGTTATGGATTGAACCAAGACCACAACACAACCACCACAACAACAAGGGAATATACCAATGGAGAGCGTGCAAATGGGTACGTCTAGTAGTTTTGATTCGGGATGGGGAGAGTGGAACCAACATCTAGATGAGATTCAATGTAGGGATGTGTGGAGAGACTCGATGATGTTAAGAACAACTACATCAATGATTATTCGATGCCGATCTTTCAACACATGGCTCGAGAAGCCAATTATGAGTTGCCACCCTACAATCCACCAAATGTTCCACCATATCCTTTTCCTTACACTTCTTATCCGGACCCTATCCGTATCCATATCACGGGTATGCACCGTTTCACGATCCAATACCCCCATATGGTCGATTACACAGTTGGAGGAACAAGTTATGAAGTTGGAGGATCATCATCGAGTTGGAGGCAAGAAGAAAAGAGGAGAGTTCGTTCGAGAAATCATAGACGAAAACTCTGAATCGAAAGTGATGATGATGATGAGTTTGATGATGAAGAAGGAGAAGAAATGAGCGAGGATGACGGTGATTATGGATCATTCATGAATTATGGTTTCAAAAACAATGGTCATGATGTGTTTTAAACTATTTCTATCTTTTGATCGATTTTCTTTAGGATGTTTAGTATATTTTGGTTTTATCTAGTTTTTAGTAGTTTTGTTTTGTTTTGTGCATTTCGTGTTGCGCTTTTTGTTTGCGGATGGATATGTTGGAAGCTTATTGATGGTCAAATGTTTGAGTTGGATAACTCACAGGCTTGCTAATGACCCAATGCTTATTGCATATTTTATCCGTGGTATCTTTTAACTATCTTTTCCCATTTTCTTTACTTTGAAGTTCATTTTCATTACATTGAGGACAATGCAAAACTTAAGTATGGGGAGGAAGAAAATAGGAAAATGATGTGCATTTTATTTTTTAGATAACTTTTGGATGCAAGTGATTAGAAGAAATTAGCCCTTGATGGTCTAATGGTTTTCGCGTTATTGATAATTAAAATACATAATTTGGGATTTCAATGGTAAAATGAGGTTTTGAAATTTTTAGATTTGAACCAAATTCTGAAGTAATTCATTTTGGATTCGATAGCATTTTCTAGCATGCATAATAGCCTTTTCCCACATTTTTGTGAGGTTTCTTTTGTATAAAACACATCTTTTGTTTTATATTTGCTATGAGTGTGCGGTGATTATGTCGATTCTAGAACTTGTACTAGTTATGCATTACGGTTAAAATCATTTTCGAGTGATCTAAATATTTTCAAGTGATAAGAGGCACCTTAGGAATAACCAAATGGCCTTCCATTTTACATCTAATGATATATTAGTGACCACATCGGTTAGTTAACCACCCATATGGACCCATTTGTTAGTGCTCATTTTAGCACTAGATACCCTAGTTACACCTTCGAGCCATTCCTTTTCGTTTTTGTTAAATCCAGAAAAATACAAAAATATTTTATACCTTTAAACTTTAGCCAACCCTTATCAAGTCTAATGGTTTGTTGCTAGTTGCTTGGAATGATTGGATTGTTTTTGATGATTATGAGTTAGCTACACTTTGCCATTCGTATGTGCCATTTTGACAAAGACGAAGGATGCATACTTCTTATTTGTATTTTTTGTGGTGATGCTTATACGAAGTGTGGGGGAGTTGTGATATATGAAGAAGGAGAAGCTTAAAAAAAAATGTGATGACAGTTATAGCCAATGTGCTATATTATTATGAAGATGAAGGAAGATGAAGTATGTTTGAGTTATCGATTAGCCAATGTGCTAAGACGTGATATATATATTTGGTGATCGATATGAGAAGAGGAGTAATAATCATTTTTCGGGATCGTGGTTTGTATGATGACTAGCACCATGGAGGTTTTGACTTGATTTTATTTTTATTTTAAACCAATTTCATAAACTATCCCATGCCTTATCCATACCTATTATTAACCCGTAGCCTTATCATTATAACCCGAATGAAAGACCTCTTTGATGAATTTATTTTCTTTGTTTTGATACTTGTACAAGCTTATGGTAAAAAGCATTGATCATGACTAGGCATTGAGTGATATACATATACCCACCAATATATGAGTGTTGAGTGAAATCTTAAAGCCATTTGTGAGGTATTCTAGTTATGTTATCTAAAGTGTTTGGTTCATTTTTAGAAGATTTTCTCATATTATAAGCAAAATAATAATTATCTTTTATGGTAATTGTTACATTTTCGAAACATGGTGTTATGGACCATTGAAATCAATCTTTGCAATGTTTGACCTACTCGAGGCTGAGTAGAGCTTAAGTGTGGGGAATTTGATAACGTCTAAAATGAACATGTTTTTAGTCGCGTTATTGTCGGTTTGTGCATGATATTCGCTATATTTACTCATAATCATTGCAAAGTGCAAAGATGCGTGTTGTGTATGTATATGTAGCGGTATCGCGAATATTGAAGAAATGAAGTTTTATGCACATTTGGAAGATTCTAAAGGAAGGAAGTTGAGATTGGAAGCTTGTGGACTCAATGATATGGAAGCGTAGTGATTTGAAGCATCTGACAAGGAAAGATCAAGTTTGGCTTTGGAAATCATCAACGTAAGCAAAGAATGAAGCGTAAAGGAAAAGTCGACAAAAGTCAAAGGAGCAAAACCAGTAGGATCGGTCGCAACCCGCAACGGATCCGGTGGGCGATGGTTAAAGCGTGACCGATTCGGTCGACTTAGAAACCGATCCGGTTTACACGCTGATTACACAATTCGCATTTATTGTTGTCTTAACTCCCATAATCATTAGAGTCCGATCATTTCTTGATATTAACTTGGAAGAACGTTTTTGGGCGATTAAGCAAGTGCTTTGGCTATTTAAAGGACCTAGTACTTGTATACTAAGTGTGACACAACCAAAAGAGTATTAGTTTACACCAAAACTAATATTTACCCTATTATTTCAACCCAAAAGCTTAGTAGTTCTTTGAAAGCGTCCGAAGCAAGGAAGGAACCATTCTTGTCCATTGTTTGGTAGTTTGGGTTGTGCGGTGATCCTAGGTGATTGGAGGCGTGGTTGCTACATTCCACGATTTCTAATTCTTGTAATCACAAAAGTTTAGGTATTCTATGAACTTTGTTATGGAATTCTATTCTCTTGAATTGTTTGAATTACCTTGTTATGACTTGTTTTTAGATATGATTGTTTTCATGGAGTAGTTTGTGATATACTTGTGTGTTGGAATGTGATTAATCATAATAATGTTCTCAAAATGTGATGCATGTATATATGATCTTGTTTAAATGAGTTTGTTGGAAAAATACTAGTCTTGGATTGATTTGTCAATAAAACATGTTTTAAGAAAAAGGACCGAAAGGATTTCTCTTGTGTTTTATTCCAAAAGTGTAGTGACAAACTAGTATGGGGATATGGTGATTGACAACCACCATGTTTTGCTTATTAAAACAAGACTAGGAACGTTTTCATCACGAAGGGTCGAAAGATTCGTAAGAACAAATTTAATGAGAACATGTTGCAAACAAATGGAACTTTTATAGGATAATCATTGGGATAAGGACCGAAAGGATTACCTAAATGTTTTTGTTCTTAGAATGATTTTACAAACAAATACCATGGTTGGGGAATAATTTGCTTATGATTTGTGCATCATACTAAGAGTATACACCGACCTTTATGAACATTATCTATGGTTGATTATGAGACTACACACAAGTATATATTTTTATTCTTGATTCGGTATTTTCACTAGAACACTTATTCGAGGAAGCCTTGACAAGCTTTCTTGTTAGAAACTTTTTAATAAGATCTATTTCAAAACAAAAATCCCTTGGGACGATCTCGACTTACCAAACTTTGCTATTGCGGACGAGTATACTTGCTCGTATGTGTTAATAGGTTATACGGTTAATTCGTGATTATAAATTTTTAAAACTTGCACCAACCGGAGCACATCAAGTTTTTGGCGCTGCCGGGGATTTTCCGTAATTTTCTTTGAAATTAGTCTAAAAAAAAAATTTTGTTACAAACTAACCGATTCGGTTGGTTAGCCAATCGAATCCGGTTAGACATTCTGTGAAAAATTTTTTTGGTTCGAATTTTATATCTATCTTCTTAGTTTATTGTGTTTTGATTTCTAGAGTAATTTTGTGGTTTAATCAGTTCTTAGATTTATTGTTTCTACTTACTTTATTTTATTTTTCTTTACATTTGTTATTTAGTTAATCTAGTTTTGTTAATTTTAATTTTATAGTTGATGGTATGGTTAGGAGTAATTTTATTTTCAGTTATAGTTTATTTCATGATAGAATTTATTAGTAGTTTATTTAGTTTTAGTTTTAATTTTAATTTTGGTTTTAATTAGATTTAATAAGTTATTTAATTATTAGTTTATGAAGAGTTATTTAATTAACGGGTTAGTACATCCTTAATGACATTTAATTTGCTTTAATTATTATTTTTATAAAAAAAAATAATAAAAAAAAAAAAAAAAAAATTCGATCGAACCGATCGGTGCAACCCAACCTTTGATCCGGTTCGTATTTACATCTAGAATTTTCAACCAACCGATTCGGTTGGTGATCCAACCGAATCCGGTTGGGTTTCGTGTTGAGTTTTATCATTTTTAGGTTTTGAGTTTTTATTTGAGTTCTTAATTTTGTTAGATGTCTTAGATGTTTTATTATATGTTTTATAGTTTGTTCTTGTTTTACTAACTTTAACGCTAATCATTCGGGATTTGTTTTGTTTTGCTTTGTTAAGTTGTCTAGTAACATGAATAGTTTGAGCGGAATCTCGGAATACCTTCGTACTTTGGATGACATGTTCAAGGATACGGAAGTTCATTAGAAAAGATTGGAGGAATTCGGAGGAAAGCAAGAAAGAATTAGGAATTGACACGGGTGATATGGAAGAAGTATGTGAAAACAAGGTTCAACTACCCAAAACAAAAGAGTGGTAGTGTTTACACAAGCACCGTCAGCGGTGTATGATTCACCAATGATGAGATTTGGAACACCTTGTGAAGTGGAAGGAGTGCGTGCTTGGGATGCACAACAATATGGCTTATGGAGAGAATTATATCTTGGAAGAGGTTCTTGTGAAATCGGTCATGTTCGTATGGACTATGAAGCATATGGAAGGAAGATGGTCAAAATCAAGGTCAATATTCATGGACATATGTTTGAAACCGATTTTGTTGTTTTAGAAGAAGGAAATGCGGATGAACCTAATGTGTGTTTTGGTCGAGATTTTCTTGTCACGACCAAGTGTCAAGTAGATTTTGGTATGGAGAAATGCGGATTAACATAACCGAGTTGGAAGAAGGAAAAGGGATCAACGAGATGCTAGTGGAAGTTTGTGCAAACATGGAAGAGAAAATGTGGAAGTGGTTAAAATGGGAAAGCAAACCGAAAGAAACCATCATCAAATAAATTAACCCCAACAACAACCTCCACCACCAAAAATGATTACACACCATCGTCACCTACCACTACTACATCACGATCAATATAGAGACGTATATAGTTTTGTTATTTCTTTCGCATCATTATTTCAAACCTAAGTCATAACATCCTATTCTAGGTTGCTCGTAGAAGTTCTCACGGCATATCCATCATTCTCATTATACATTTGCTATCATTTACTTTGAGGTGAGTTCATAGCCCCTCTTTCTATTACTTAATTGTTTTACAAACCCTTGGGGGAGATACATGCTTTATTTTAAATCGAACGCATTGCTTTCAAACTGTATGCATATCTGAATGTATTATTTGCACTAAGTACCACTATTGCCAATCTTAAGTCCCTACTATCATGAACCATTAATCACTTGCGGTGAGCGAATATTGTGGATAGGCCTATTGGGATTGGCGAATCCCGTTTGTGTTGACGGGTAGGCAAACAAGCGCGGTATATTTGAACATCTATAGGTTTATTGGCAAATTACCTATTAGGGCAATCTGTTACTATTATATCAATTTCTATTGACAATCATTAACGCTTTCGGTATCATGAGCTTAGTGCAATAATATCTCTTTTGGTTTTCAAACCATTGGTGTGAATTTATAACTCACACTACAAACATTATGTGTTCAACTGATTTAACAAACTCTATGAATTTCACTCAACCTTTGTGTTGACAGCTTTAAGCATGTATTTCGGTCCATAATGTCTCAAGTCGCGGAAGAGCAAGGACTAGATCAAGAAGGCTATAAATTTTATTATCATTCGAAAACCTATTTAATGTATTTTGTAAACAATGGAACCATCTTGGACCTCATTTTTGTAAACTCTGATATTTATATAAATCGAATGATAAATCTTTTAAAACGACTCCATTAGAGTTCGTTTTCTATTGTTATGAATGTTGTGCCATGAAGTAACACCCAGTTTGAATTCTGCTGCGTATCACGAAACTGGGGGTGTTACATTAAACTTAGACTAAAATACACTGTTGGTCCCTAAACTTATCCTAAAATATCACGTTGGGCCAAAACTTGCCTTTTTCATCGTCTGGAGTCCAAAACAAGCTTTTTATAGGCTAAATGAGTACCTTGACCCATTTTCCGTTAGTCAACGTCTGTTATCTTCTCTCATGTGCCTTGCACATGAGGGCAAAATGGTCATTTTATCGTTTTGGTTTATTATTTTGGTGGTACAACCTTAGGGACGAACGGTGCACTTAATAAAAAAGTTATACCATCACTACCACCATCCTCATGTTATCTCTTTTCCTACTTCTCTCTCTAAATTTCTGCTTGTCTCTCTAAAATTAGCACAAAAACCATTCTCAAATCTCATCCATCCACTCCAAAATAAGGGGAAAAAAAAACAAAAAAAAACAAACTATATCTAACACCAATCTTCATTCTTCATCTTCATACCCACTCACATTATCAAAACCAACAAAATATTTGGGATGATCCATAAATGCAACAACCAACACCTAACATGCTTTTTTCAAATTAAACATTAAAGATTGACTTTTATGGAAACATTAAAGCTTGACTTTAAAGGTCAAACAGAGTAACTGCAATCTTCAATTAAACATACAGTTCTTATGGTAATTGAATAAATTCAACAACAATGATAAACTTTATAATGCATAGTATTTATATACACAGAACTTGGTTTTAGTTTGTAAAGAAGTTTATCATCATCAACGCCTTGCTCGTGTACTTTTATGTCTCTTTTGACATATGATTATAACTTCTACAAGATATCTCGATAGTCGATATATTGTAAATGGTGATGAGTTTGATTCGATCATCCAATTATTTAGTGGACAACTAAGAAGTTTGTTGATCCCAGTTGAGCAAACGATCTAATATAGAAACCGACTTGTAACAAAAGCTTATCAAGTATTACGCGAATTTAACACTTGATCTTAAGAAGAAGAACAATTAACATTCAACACCTCAATATTATTTATTATCTGAATACTCTTACGATATTAGGGTTTTGCAACCTTGAAGTGTATCGACCTTAGATATAAAACATCGTATATCTAACCTAACCTAGGACCTCCTTTTATAGGCTAAGGAGTCCTATACAATATACAATACGTAACCTACAAGATAAATATCTTTCCATATTTATCTAATACAATAAACTAACCGACTATAGAAAACTAGCGATTACTTACTACATACTATCGGCGGTTACATAATACTACTAGCATGGTTATCTTCATCCGTGGTTACACTCTTCATCCGTGGTTACGTCAAGCTTGTCCGTGGTTCCGATGACTTAGAGTAATTCATTATCCAAGGAACCTAAAACCCAACAATCCTCCCTAAACTTGATAAATTCTAACGTAATTCTCAAGTTTCCTTTAAACTCAAAACATCCGAATTGGAGGATGTAGTCAAACACTTATTAGCTTTAAGTATCTTCTCATACTTCTTCAACAAATCATAAGCTTGACCATCATAGGATACTAACATCTTGAAACAACCGAGGCTTCAACATCGAGCAATTATTCCCGGATGCTTATTCAATTTAGGATAATCACCTTCTACAAGCATATGAATAATCATCGAAATGCTTAAAACATGAACTCCACAGGTTTGATATAAAAACCATCTAGTAACTTGACCATCGTAGAGTCCTTGCCATTCAGGTTCATCATGAGTAGGCTCAAATAGAATCTTCAAATTATGATACATCAGCCTCTCATGATAATCATCTAGATGTACTTCACCAAATTTATTCTTGTAAAGTATCCAAAGATTCAACAAATCATCTCTATCAAAATACTGAAGCATTTGTGAAAATTTATTATACTCAGAAACTTCATTGTTGAGTCTTAGAATTTTCCAAACCCCTTCACTTCCATCTAAAAGCTTAAATTCATAAGAAATGATTTGATTTACATCTTCAACTACTTTCAATCTTTTAGAATCAGATGTTACCTGAACCTCAGATTTTCTTTTTCTTTTACTTTGCATCCATTCATCATGTTCTTTAATCCACTCTTCTTCCTTTTAGAATTCATTGGATGAAATCATCATGATTAATTTTCATACATCTCTCATAAATCTCAAAAATTCTTTTAAATGAACAACTCATGAGATTATCGAAACATATATGCTCGAATTCTTGATAATCTTCATCAATACATTCTCACCGAGCAATAGTAGGAGGTTTCCTTCTTACAACTCGCTTCTTTTCTTTACTAACCTTCCTTGCCAGTATACCCAAAAATCTAGCTTTTTCTTCATCATCAAACAAAGCCCATTCTTTTACAGTATACTCATCATTTATTAATTCAGAAGCTTCAAGATAATTTTGTGATTCATACCATGTAGCTAACAATTTCTGACTAGCTTCTTCTTCATCTTGCTTTCTCTTCACCAAAACTGCTTTATCCTCAGCTTCAAGCCTTTTAGCATACTCTTCATCATAATCTTCTTGTTCTGCTTTATTTTTAAACTTCAGCACTACCTCTTTACCTTTTCCAACATTAGATTTAATCACTTTCTTTTTCAAAGGTTCACCAATAACCAAACTTTTACCTCTTGGTTTTGTGGCAGTAGACTGAACAGATAAAACAGGTGCAATGATTGATGTAGGTATAGATGATGTTTTGCTCAGATTAATCAATGTACTCGCAGCCTCTTTCTCTACTTCTTTAGGCTTAGATGGTAATTCATAAAGAGTTGTAACAACAGTAGAAGTAGTTGTGATAGCGATGGTATGACAATAGTAGAACAATAGCCAAATTTGAAACAACATCGGTGGTTACAAAAGTACTAACCGAGGTTTCGAGATATACTATCGGTTGTTGTGTTCGCACTATGTCAACATTCTTCAATTCTTCAAGAACAACCGCATTCCCATCTTTATCGAAACCAAAAATCTTGATCTCCACTGTCAACATCTTCCTCCATAGTTACACCAACAGATACATCCACACCTCCCGAATTCATACCATCACTCCTCCCTGTTTGGATACATCATTCACATTCGGATCGTGGAGGAGTTCACCTTCTTTTCTTTCGTCAGCAGAGCTTTCAAAACAAAGAACTCTGTGTCTTTTCACTTTTGTCACACCCTCGCGGAGGCGGAAACACGAGTGTAACGGAAGGAACATAAGCACAAGATAATAGAACATACCAACATTGATATTTAAAGAAAGAGTACACCATTACAATACTAGTTTAGCCATCATCGACAAATATATTACAAGTTTAGTTCCCAAAATATTTCGTTCTATTACATAATGATTTGTAGTAATATGTGAAAACTTCATTATGCAAGACACAGTAGAAAAAGCTTACTAACGATCACCAAATGCATGAGAGAAAAGCGGGTCAACTATGAAAATAGTTGGTGAGTAAACACGTTTAGCAAAATAAGAAACTCAAGAAATATTCAAAGCTTTGGTCAACGAAAAATGGTTCATAAAGCAAAGGCATTGTAAATCCACTCGGTTCCAAGTTCCGCCCATACAAAACTTGCACTGTGTGTTCACAACCCACCGCCAAAAGTAGTATGTCTAAAGTCAAGTATAAACGGTCATAATAGTTCACAATATTGCACCACGTATATAATCATTCGTGGATGCTCCGAACATGGGAGACTTTGCCTTTGCTCCAACAAGGGAGACTCCTTTGTCACTTTCGACCACCTAGGCGAGAATTATTGAGACCGCTCCACCAATAAGGCGAGACTTTATAGTGATGCTCCGAACAGGGAGACTTTGCACCGCTCCAACAAGGGAGACTCCTTTGTCACTCGACCACCTAGGCGAGAATTATTGAGACCGCTCCACCAATAAGGCGAGACTTTATAGTGATGTTCGAGCAGGGAGACTTTGTGCGCTCCAACAATAAGGCGAGACTTTTAGGGTCATAGCATGTACGGTTCAATAAGTTCAAATAAGTAATAGGTTCGTAATTAAGTTCAAGGATTTGATTCGAGTTCACAAGTTCTAGTCAAACTAGTTAATAAAAGTAGTAAACAATTTAGCTCAAGAAAGGTTCATGCATTTCGCCCCAAAATATAGTAAAAGCGGAAAAAAAGGGGTTGTGATTACTCACTTGGTAAACCGGTGTGATGACAAGAGTGAGTACATCGAGGTATAATGTGATGCTTTAACCGGACCTATTACGAATGATATGATATGTAATGAGTTGCAATGTGATGTAATGCATGCATTTCGTATGCTATTTATACCATTTGCGAGTTTTGAAAATATTACTTATCGTCGAAAAATACTGCTTTGACGTCTTGACCAATCAAAATCACTTTTCAAGTTTTACGTCAAAATGTCATCCTACAATGGTTTAATAATGATTTTTGGTGAAATTTCCACTTTTCGTCGCAAAACAATGTCGCCGGAATTTTTCATGAAATTAACAAAATGGCTTGAAAAACTAGTCGTAAAAGCGGTGTACGTCGATCGTTAGAGAAACGAACTCGACTGCTCGGAAAGTTTGTATCGATATCTAAAAGTTTCAGTTCAGAGTTTTCGCTTAAAGGTCTCTAACATAAAGATATTAAGGGTTAAAGATAGTGATTTTGGCTAATTGTGGTGTAAAAAGTGAGTTTCGCCAAGTTTAAACATCCGTAAATAATTTATTACAACTCCGCTATACAAACGGCTTGTCGCTTTGAAAAATATGCTTGGTGAACTTGATTTCATTAGAAGACATTTCGCTCCAAAAGTTTCACAACCTCGTTAAAAACAGCCCTCAACAGGGACGTTCTACTACCGTAACACTTGTATCGTAAAAATAATATAGTTTTTCGAGAAAATAATAGTTACGGCAAGTTTATGAAAACGTGCATATATTTGTCGTTTCAAATCCGCTTTCACGTATAATATGTCCTTAGCTTCGTATCAAAGTATACTAATATATTTTGACAAGTCGAAATAATTTGTGAAGCTTAAGGCTGCTTTTTGACTCGTACAAGAAAAATATAGTATGCTGAAAATTCGAAAATTATATTTTTCGTCAGTCAAACTTGTAAAATCCATAACTTCTTCGTTATAACTCCGCTTTAATCCGTTCAAGCGCCACGATTCGCTTTTAAAGTATATTTTCTAAATATCAAGGCCAAAAAGTCGTGCCTACTGTCGGTTTTCCAGAAAATTAAAACAAGGACAGAACCTATTTTATAGTTATCGAAAATAGTTTTTCATGGACAAAACCTATTCTAATCCCTTCAAATCAACTCCAAAGCTAATCTAATCCTACCATACACCTTCTTAGGGTGTCATGGGTTCCTAATCACCATCAAGACCAATGAATACCAGGGGATAATTATAGGATGACCTTAATATATATATAACTCTAAAATCAAATAAAATGGTATAAACAACACAAATCATGCATGCTTGCTCCAAAATGAAGAGATACTTATGAGATGATAAGGAAACATGAAAATGAAAGAAACATGCTTACTAGTTAATATGATGAGGTGCAAAGAACAAGGTTTAACTTAAACACTCTAGGTTTTTATTTCAAAACCTTATAAAGAGTGTGATCTAGATTGTATATAACTTGGACTTGAAAAAATATGATGATCCCTTGGCTAGCTCATGAAGGCCGGTTATGGAGGAAGAGCAAAGAGAGAGAAAAGATTTTATGAACTTGTGAATTATTTGAGTGAAGAAGTGAATGAATGAGATTGAAAACATTACATGAAGTGTAGATCTAAATATGTTGAAAAGTTTAACCAACCATAAATGCCCACCCTTCCCCTAGAACCGGTTTTAGGGAGGTGTTTCAAATAATTTTTTTTTTCTTATAGCATGTGCATAATATATACTTGTAATAATTTTAAGAAAAGTGTAAGTAATGTGTAGTTAAATATACAAGTAAAGGTAAATGGAAATTTTAGGTAAAAGAAATTTTAGTAGATCAAAATAGAATGTAATGAGATAATAAAAATTGTAAAAATACATTCCTTGTGAAATTTGAGTGATAAAATAATTGTCGAGTAGTTTTAAGAAAAACGTCAGTAATAATATAACTTTAACGATTTATATACCAAATAAATTCAAAACACTAGGTAAACTCAAAATATAGTTTTATAAACTAAATGTAAGTTTAAAAATACATCGGGATCATTTTGAAAGTAACGGATTAAATATTCAAAATAATAACTCACGCGATAACGTTTATTAAATATAAAATTACGCGTTAAATGTGAAACGAATGCCATGAATGAACTAATATGATGCATATATAATTTAAGAAATGACCGAATTTGAGAATTGTGACATTCTTCCCATGTCGCCGAATCATGTCCTCATGATTCGATTAACGATACTATGGTCCGAACCTCGACAAGAGTTCTAAAAGTTCATGCTCGTACGAGCAGTCTAAATGATCATATCAATGCCCATGCATAAAGGTTCCCCATTCAACTAAGTGCGTGTGCCGTGATTAGATTGGATAGGGTAAACTTGCCCAATATCGAACGTAGCTCTCAAAGACCTTTAGGTAGTCGATTCTAATTTAATCTCACAACTCATCAAACAAGAACTGTCATGAGATTAAACTAAACCGACTTGAATAAACTTGTCTCTTAGCTTGATTTTCACAACTCATCAAACAAGAACCGTACTAGATCAAGCTAGGAAACAAGTTGTTAGAAAGGTAGGAATCAACATCCTTGAATGAAGTCTTTTGAAAGATTCGTTCGATCTTGGATTTGCTTACACCATTCAAATCAAATCAACAAAATATATAACAACTAAGGTCGATATCAATAGGTCTCAAATTAATTAATGTCGTGAGCGTGGTAAGAATTGGAAGGAAGCTACGCACTCAAAATTATGTCGTGCGAAATAAGGTAGTTGTTCAAAGGAATGTACCGTTCACGGCGTTGCGCTTCCTCGGTACCCGGATAGAATGCTCGACCACGTGCGGAGGAATTTCAATGTTCGATCTTGTGGGCCTTCTATTGCCAATGCCGGTTTGGACGATTACCTCCTTGATTGGGAGTTCTTTTCGACTTTGGACGGTATTGCGAAGGTGATCTAGACTTCCACACTCGTAACATGCTTTCCTCTCGTCCTTGATTTCCGTTATGTTTGAGCAATTTTTCGCGAAGTGGCCGTCGTCCACATTTGCCGCACCCGGCGCCTCCTAAGTGATGATAATTACATCGAGTGCACAAAGGATGTGGACTGCATATCCTTTATGTTCTGGGTGGTCGCCCATAGTTACGGGTTATTCACGCCTCTTGTTTCTTTGATTACGGTCTCGGTTTCCTGGTGATCCTCCGTCGCTTTCGTCCATTGTCGTTTGCTTTTGTTAGTTCTCCGGACTGATCACATCATTTGTCAAGCGATCGCCATACTCACGCCGGCTTGCGGTGGTTGGGTTTGATGAGGTGGCGTCCCTCCCAATTTCCGTATCAATCCCCATATATCGGTCAATCAACTTCTCCACGGTGGAAACCATGTGAGGAACCATTCTAGTTAACTCGTGGAACCGGATCGTGTACTTGTCGATCTCTACTCCAACCATCAAGTGATTCCAAAATTCCGCTTCTAGCTTCGCACTTCATCTTTTCTGCGGTACTCATCGGTTAGTAGTTTCTTAAATGCTTCCCAAGATAACGCATTTGCAGCCCTCTTCCTCTAGTCCGCAGTTGGTTGTTCCACCGGTCAATGCTCGACCGTAGTAGACCAACAGAGAACTCAACCTTGTTTCCTTGACACATTTCGTGATACTAAGCTTCGACTCAACATTCTCGAACCGGTTAACGGTTCAATGGCACCCTCGGTACCATGAAATTCCATTGGCTTGCATGTCATGAAAGTTTTGTAGTCGCATCCTTGACCGCGTTTGAAGTACCTTCTCCGTTGTTGGTTCGTCTCGCATCGAGATGTGTTATAATTTGAGTGAGTAGATCCGCTATTCCGGTAGCGTTGTTGTTTGGATCGTCATTGTTGTTTGGGTTGCCGTTGTTGTTACCTCCACGAGCGTGTGTTTCTTGCAGCCATGATCCTACAAATGGACCAAAACATCGGGTTGAGTAAACGACATTGAACGGTCGATGAGGTGTAGAACGGTGGTAATGTGTTATGGTGATCGAAACATGGCAGAGCAGAGACATGCTATGTCTAACAAGTCGAAAGATGGAAAGAAGATATGAACAAGGTACGGTAATGTAGACGTGAGCGTAAAACATGCCATGCATACCCACCGACCAATGCAACTTGGTGACCAGACTCTAAAGACTCGACTAAACATGATTTAAAACTACCACTCTTATCATTGCATGGTTCTTCATAAATTAGACATAGTTGATCGGGCTATGTATAATTTATGAGTAACTCTGCAACGATAGACTAGTTGACTCGAATGGTGTTCAATGTTTAATAAAATAAAATAAAAATTATTCGGTTATAGTTGTGATTTTTATTTTTGAAAATCGACATTCTCTATAACCTTTGGCTCGGGTACCAATCATCACACCTCATGGAGGCGGAAACACGAGTGTAACGGAGGAACATAAGCACAAGATAATAGAACATACCAACATTGATATTTAAAAGAAAGAGTACACCATTACAATACTAGTTTAGCCGTCATCGACAAATATATTACAAGTTTAGTTCCCAAAATATTTCGTTCTATTACATAATGATTTGTAGTAATATGTGAAAACTTCATTATGCAAGACACGGTAGAAAAACTTACTAACGATCACACGAAATGCATGAGAGAAAACGGGTCAACTATGAAAATAGTTGGTGAGTAAACACGTTTAGCAAAATAAGAAACTCAAGAAATATTCAAAGCTTTCGGTCAACGAAAAATGGTTCGCAAAGCAAAGGCATTGTAAATCCACTCGGTTCAAGTTCGCCCATACAAAACTTGCGACTGTGTGTTCACAACCTTGCCAAAAGTAGTATGTCTAAAAGTCAAGTATAAACGGTCATAATAGTTCACAATATTGCACCACGATATAATCATTCGAGGATGCTCCGAACATGGGAGACTTTGCCTTTGCTCCAACAAGGGAGACTCCTTTGTCACTTTCGACCACCTAGGCGAGAATTATTGAGACCGCTCCACCAATAAGGCGAGACTTTATAGTGATGCTCGAGCAGGGAGACTTTGCCTTTGCTCCAACAAGGAGACTCCTTTGTCACCGACCACCTAGGCGAGAATTATTGAGACCGCTCCACCAATAAGGCGAGACTTTATAGTGATGCTCCGAACAGGGGAGACTTTGTACGCTCCACCAATAAGGCGAGACTTTTAGGGTCATAGCATGTACGGTTCAATAAGTTCAAATAAGTAATAGGTTCGTAATTAAGTTCAAGGATTTGATTCGAGTTCACAAGTTCTAGTCAAACTAGTTAATAAAAGTAGTAAACAATTTAGCTCAAGAAAGGTTCATGCATTTCGCCCAAAATATAGTAAAACGGAAAAAAGGGGTTGTGATTACTCACTTGGTAAACTGTGTGATGACAAGAGTGAGTACGAGGTATAATGTGATGCTTTAACCGGGACCTATTACGAATGATATGATATGTAATGAGTTGCAATGTGATGTAATGCATGCATTTAGTATGCTATTTATACCATTTGCGAGTTTTGAAAATATTACTTATCGTCGAAAAATACTCGTTTGACGTCTTGACCAATCAAAATCACTTTTCAAGTTTTACGTCAAAATGTCATCCTACAATGGTTTAATAATGATTTTTGGTGAAATTTCCACTTTTAGTCGCAAAACAATGTCGTGGAATTTTCATGAAATTAACAAAATGGCTTGAAAAACTAGTCGAAAAAGCGGTGTCGTCGATCGTTAGAGAACGAACTCGACTGTTCGGAAAGTTTGTATCGATATCTAAAAGTTTCGATTCGAGTTTTAGTCCAAAAGGTCCCTAACATAAAGATATTAAGGGTTAAAGATAGTGATTTTGGCTAATTGTGGTGTAAAAGTGAGTTTCGCCAAGTTTAAACATCCAGTAAATAATTTATTACAACTCCGCTATACAAACGGCTTGTCGTTTTGAAAAATATGCTTGGTGAACATGATTTCATTAGAAGACATTTCGTTCCAAAAGTTTCACAACCTCGTTAAAACAGCCCTCAACAGGACGTTACCTACTCGTAACACTTGTATCGTAAAAATAATATAGTTTTTCGAAAATAATAGTTACGGCAAGTTTATGAAAATGCATATATTTGTCGTTTCAAATCCGCTTTCACGTATAATATGTCCTTAGCCGTATCAAAGTATACTAATATATTTTTGACAAGTCGAAATAATTTGTGAAGCTTAAGGCTCGTTTTGACTCATACAAGAAAAATATAGTATGCGAAAATTCGAAAATTATATTTTCGTCGTCAAACTTGTAAAATCCATAACTTCTTCGTTATAACTCCGTTTTAATCCGTTCAAGCGACCACGGATTCGTTTTAAAGTATATTTTCTAAATATCAAGGCCAAAAGTCGTGCCTACTGTCGGTTTTTCCAGAAAATTAAAACAAGGACAGAACCTATTTTATAGTTATCGAAAATAGTTTTTCGGACAAAACCTATTCTAATCCCTTCAAATCAACTCCAAAGCTAATCTAATCCTACCATACACCTTCTTAGGGTGTCATGGGTTCCTAATCACCATCAAGACCAATGAATACCAAGGGATAATTATAGGATGACCTTAATATATATATAACTCTAAAATCAAATAAAAATGGTATAAACAACACAAATCATGCATGCTTGCTCCAAAAATGAAGAGATACTTATGAGATGATAAGGAAACATGAAAATGAAAGAAACATGCTTACTAGTTAATATGAAGAGGTGCAAAGAACAAGGTTTAACTTAAACACTCTAGGTTTTATTTCAAAACCTTATAAAGAGTGTGATCTAGATTGTATATAACTTGGACTTGAAAAAATATGATGATCCTTGGCTAGCTCATGAAGGCCGGTTATGGAGGAAGAGCAAAGAGAGAAGAAAGATTTTATGAACTTGTGAATTATTTGAGTGAAAAGTGAATGAATGAGATTGAAAACATTACATGAAGTGTAGATCTAAATATGTTGAAAAGTTTAACCAACCATAAATGCCCACCCTTCCCCTAGAACCGGTTTTAGGGGAGGTGTTTCTCAAATAATTTTTTTTCTCTTATAGCATGTGCATAATATATACTTGTAATAATTTTAAGAAAAGTGTAAGTAATGTGTAGTTAAATATACAAGTAAAGGTAAATGGAAATTTTTAGGTAAAAGAAATTTTAGTAGATCAAAATAGAATGTAATGAGATAATAAAAATTGTAAAAATACATTCCTTGCGAAATTTGAGTGATAAAATAATTATCGAGTAGTTTTTAAGAAAAACGCCGTAATAATATAACTTCAACGATTTATATACGAAATAAATTCAAAACACTAGGTAAACTCAAAATATAGTTTTTATAAACTAAATGTAAGTTTAAAAATACATCGGGATCATTTTTGAAAGTAACGGATTAAATATTCAAAATAATAACTCACGCGATAACGTTTATTAAATATAAAAATTACGCGTTAAATGTGAAACGAAATGCCATGAATGAACTAATATGATGCATATATAATTTAAGAAATGACCGGAATTTGAGAATTGTGACAACTTTCTCCAAAACCAATACTTTATGCTTCAACCTCCGAATATCCTTACCCTGAAGCACAGATAACGCCTGTAGACCAGAGACAGTACCCTCCAATTTAGCACACTTAACCGTCAATTCATTTAATCGTTCAAGAATATCCTCCCCACTTCGACCTGTGTGATCTGGTCCGAGAGGTGGTTCATCGAAAAGTCATCATGTACATAGTCATTAACCGTCAATTCATTGTCGGGTCCAATCTATCCTCATCACTTGAGTGTGTTAATCGCTCCAAGAGGTGAATCCTTGGATATAGAAAACATAGCACCGGACCGAGCCTCGATCATCTATGCACCTGGCGATCGGTTGGCTAGGGATACCCCCACCGTGTTAAGCTCCAAAGAACTTTCCACATTAGGGTTTCCAAAGGTTGGGTCTTATTGATGTTTCCACTATCCCGACCAAGATCTAAGCATGAATCGATGGTGGAAGCCCTTCCAATCATGTCACCTCCACTCCTTGTGACAACCTCATTAACCATACCACTAGCACTAGCTTTGAGGAAGCCGAGAGCCATGTGTTCTCCTAGTCCATGATGCAAGACCTTCATTAAACTCGTAATCGGTAGGAAAAGTAAGCATGTGAGGAAATAAAGGAACATCTCTAATGACAACATTCGTGGTCGATTCCTCATATACCAAAGTTTGACATCTCATATCACTTTAGACTAATTTTAGTCTAGTCTAAATAAATTTACGGTCGTTTTCGACATTTCGTTTTTCGATAAACCGCGACCACGCTTTTTGACCAGATTTCAACTTTAAGTTTTGCATCCAATAAGACTTATCACCCATTTTATATTTTTAGATGGAGTATAATGATGAGTTTCATCATTCCCGCAAGTTTCATATTTTACGATACCCGCTTATCGCTTTATGGCTTTGCTAACATTTAACGGAACCAAAACTCACTGAATCAAGATACCAAAACTATCCACCTAAGTCATTATCTCTATATGAACGAAATTAGGAGGGATTCATCACCTTCGTCAAAGCTGCTTAGATCATTACATGTAAATCTAACCATGGTTAGTTTTAACCCGATATATAGTTGACCAAAATCTCTAGCCTATAAATACCAAGCAATCACTTCATTTATTCTTGCACCACCCCTTCTTAACATCTAAAGTCCTAAACTTAAGGCATTTCTTATAGATCTTGTAAGAACATTCATGTGTTCTTGAAGAAAACTAGCGCTTGATCTTTCTCTTGGAAGTTTTCAAGAAAAGACGTTATAATCTTCAAATATCTTCAAGTCTCCAAAAGACGTTGTTATAATCTTCATTTCTTCTTCGGTTCTCAAGAAGGCGTTGTTATAATCTTCTAATAGCCTCGGTTTTCAAAATTTCAAATTTACGTCGAAGCTCCGCTTATATTTCTTTTTCAGTAATACTCAAGCATTCTATATTAAGGTAAGTATTTATAAACTCAAACTTATTTAAATACTTATAAACTTTGTTAGTTTATTTATTGTATTTATAAACTCTTAATATATCATATAATCAAGTAATTAAAATACATGTTTTACCTATAATAGTAGGGAGCTTCATATGAGGGTTTCATTTGAGTAAAATGTACGAGTTGTCGGATTTCGACTTAAAGTGTCCTAGCTCCCGAACGCCATCGATGACCTCGAATTGTAATGGCCCGAACGGTTGTAATGAGTTATACAAACTAAAACCATTTCTATAAACAAACATACAAATACTACATCACCCAATGAGACGATATAGTTTTGTTATTTCTCGATCATTATTTCAAACTTAAGTCATAACATCCTATTCTAGGTTGCTCGAGAAGTTCTCACGGATATCAATCATTCTCATTATACATTTGCTATCATTTACTTTGAGGTGAGTTCATAGCCCTCTTTCTATTACTTAATTGTTTTACAAACCCTTGGGGATAAATGCTTTATTTTAAATCGAACACATTGCTTTCAAACCGTATGCTTATCGAATGTATTATTTGCACTGTACCACTATTGCCAATCTTAAGTCCCTACTATCATGAACCATTAATCAGAACACGAATATTGTGGATATGCCTATCGATTGATGAATCTCGCTTGTGTTGACCGGTAGGCAAACGCACTATATTTGAACATCTATAGGTTTATTGGCAAATTACCTATTAGGCAATATTACTATTATATCAATTTCTATTGACAACTGCTCACGCCTGTATCATGAGCTTAGTGCAATAATATCTCTTTTGGTTTTCAAACCATTGGTGTGAATTATAACTCTCACTACAAACATTATGTGTTCAACCGATTAACAAACTCTATGAATTTCACTCAACCTTGTGTTGACAGCTTTAAGCATGTATTTCAGTCCATAATGCCGGTCGGCACCAAGAAAGCAAGGACTAGATCAAGAAGGCTATAAATTTTATTATCATTCGAAAACCTATTTAATGTATTTTGTAAACAATGGAACCATCTCGGGACCTCATTTTGTAAACTCTAATATTTATATAAATCGAATGATAAATCTTTAAAAAGACTTCATTAGAGTTCGCTTTCTATTGTTATGAATGTTGTGCCATAGTAACACCCGCTTGAATTCACCAGTATCACGAACCTGGGGTGTTACATTAAACTTAGACTAAAATACAATCGTTGGTCCCTAAACTTATCCTCGAATATCACGCTGCCAAAACTTGCCTTTTCATCGCCTGAGTCCAAAACAAGCTTTTATAGGCTAAATGAGTACCTTGACCCATTTCCGTTAGTCAACGTCGTTATCTCTCATGTGCCTTGCACATGAGGGCAAACATTTTATCGCTTTGGTTTATTATTTTGGTGGTACAACCTTAAGGACCTAACGGTGCACTTAATAAAAAGTTATACCATCACTACCACCATCCTCATGTTATCTCTTTTCCTACTCTCTAAATTTCTCTCTAAAATTAGCACAAAACCATTCTCAAATCTCATCCATCCACTCCAAAATAAGGGAAAAAACAAAAACAAACTATATCTAACACCAATCTTCATTCTTCATCTTCATACCCAAAGTTTTAGATAATCAAGGGTGTCTAGCATTATGCTTTGAAAAATACTTCATTGGTTTTTCACAACCTTAAACAAGTGATCCACATCTAATCACTATCTCTTGCGTTGTTACAAGTTATATTTGAACGTTATGCCTAGAACCATAGTAATAAAGGGCATAGGTTTAATCCGGATTATGAAACAACTATATTCTTTTTACTTTTGTACTATGCTATTGTAATCAATTTACTTTTATTTGAAATTCTATAAACCAAAGTAACCAAGATGTTTAAAACGTTAATCTTTAAATCACATGATATAATTACGATGACAGAGCTGCCTGTGCGACTCGCGAAGAACGCTCAGAGGTCTAGATTTTGATCTAGAGGCTCGTCAGCGCATGGAGAACAATGTTAACAAAGTCAAATGATTTATCTTCTAGAATCTTCCTCTACCATGGTAACGTCTCACAAACCACAAGAAGCTAAGTCGGTAAAAATGCAGTCTTCCAAACACCATGGATAATATAACACTTGAAGAAACCGAATATGATTCAAGCACTTCCACCTCGAGACATAGTATGTGCGTTTAACTTTAGTTGTTGTTGTCTCCATAGTCAGATGAGCTAGTTACATATTTCAAACATGCTCTTAATGCATTGTCTAAGAAAGGCGGGATTTTATTATGGATCTTTACGGTGGTACATCATCCGGATGTGAACTTAAGATGCAAAGGAAATTCCCAAATTTCCGCGGTGATTAGTTATTCAATATTGGCTATTATAGGCGCTTTGACATCAAGGTGCAAAAGCGCCATTCACACAAGTTATATACTTGACGGATTTCATTATAATTTGCCAAGTATATATGGGAGCAATTTCGATTTGATATCGCTCAACTGAAAACAAGAATCTGCCAGATTATGCTCGCTTAAATCACGAGAAGAAGAAACTTCACACGCATTTTCATATAGTTGGAGATTGTGATTTATCTTTTTCTTTATTAAATCTTTGTGCTTTATGGATTTGGATTATTTTGACGGTATTTTAGATATATTACTATTGGTCTAATAGTTACTAATTTTGTGTCCAGTGGTCGTTACCGCAGATTAAAGATTGTATGGAAGAAGCTAGATTTCGATCCGTTTCATTTTGGATCCTCCAAATGCCGAACGTGAGAATATTAAAAGCATGGAAGGGTTTGGTTCATTTCGATATATCAAATATGAAGAAGTTACAAGTTTTCAACAAAGAAGATTCATGGAATGCTTATATTGTTGTTGCCTTCCTAGTGATAAATACGGGAAAATAAGGTTAATTTGAATTTGACTTTCTCCCGGGTCAAACCTAAACAATTTTGCAATCGAAAAGTTTTATAGATTTTCTAGACTATGAATCGTTAAAATTTTCTATTCAACAATTCTAAGCACCAATGTGAAAACACTATATATAAGCCAAGAACATTTATCTTCTTCAATCAATGCTGGATGTAGTTTTTATCATATAACTTTAGTAAACTACCTAAATGATGACTCATGCTCCTTTAGTATTCGATACCATTTATGTGTACTTATTCATCTTTATACGCTGACGAATCAAGGTACTAGGATAACTCATGCCAAGTTTAAATACAATTATTTTAATTTGTATAATTTCATCTTTTGAATGATTTGCTATGTCAAAGTGAATGATGAAAGTGTATTTTTTAACAATCTACGTGGAATGGCTAGTCTAGGAGCATTTTAATTCCGCCCATTTGTAATTGTCGCGTCCATGTTTAATTTATATTTCGCTTTCCTCGATGCATCGGTTGTTTTCACTAGTTACACTCTGTTCTTAAGTTTTTAAATAAAAGAAAACAGAGAGAAGAGTTAAAATGAGCAAAAAAGAAGAGAGATAAATGAAATTAAACTTTTATATTTTGTTCCCGAAAGTTATAGAAAAGAAGAAATAAAAGATGATTTTACAATTATACCCTTGATTATATATTAGGTAATTTAAGTAAATTTATTTATTAAAGCTTCCTTTATAACTTCTCTCCAAATCATCCTACTTTTGGAAATAAGTTTAGCCAAAATTACTCTCTTCTTCTTTTCTTTTCTCTCCTAAAAAAAACTCAGGAACACGAATTTATTTTTTTTCTACTTACTTCTTTTTTTCCTCTTTCAAAATAAAACTCAGAACGCAGCTGATAATTAATAGGATGCATGGCAAGATGGAAGTAAGTCTTGCAATATATTTGCTTGGAATACATCGTTTCATGAAATTTGACATGCGCATGGTGTATTGATGTAGTGTGTCATGTAGTTGCTATTATTGATACTTACTCTTACGGATTTTTTTATGTAGTGTTAATTTTTGAAAAAAAGATTTTTTTAAATTTATCTTAAATATATCCGTTTATCAAATGTGTTTCTAGTATTAATATTATATTACGGTTCATTTTTTTATACCCGATCACATTTGGTTCGATTTACACACCGCTTGACAATGCAAAACAACATTCTCGTAATATGTATAATCTCTTCAATGACTTGTGATAGCTATGTAATTATGCTAACATTAGACTTAACATTAAGGGGCTAATAACCTATTAAAGCATTATAGTTGTTTAAAATGGCAGCTTCCGCAATGCGAAAAAAAAATAATTTTATTAGACATTAATGTTGACATTTTGTCTTTCTTTAAATATTATGACCATTTTACCCTATGAAAAAATTTTCAAAAAAAAGGATTTCAAAAACTCACGTAAAAATTTTTAATCTAAAAATAAAATAAAAATCACATGTCACAAATAAATTTCTAAAAATATTATTTCGGAAAAAAAATTAAAAATAAAAGAATTACTAAAAAGTTCGTAAATTTTGTTTAATCTAAGAAAAAAAAAAAAAAATCTCATGTCACAAAAAAGAAGTTTATTTCAGAAAAAAATTTCACAAAAAGAGTTTTAAAAAATCATAAGTTTTCATTATATTTTACTCTGCTTTCACATATTTGTTATTCACTTTTGATTTTTTTTTGTCATAATGAATTTTTATCGAATTTGTTTTATTACAAAATATTACAAAAAATTCTATTTTTTCGGTATCAAAAAAAAATTCTAAAAACACATTTCAAAAGAAAAAATTGAAAAAAAGTATTTCAAAAAAATTCAAAAAAAATTGGAACAATTTTAAAAAAAAAGTATTTCGAAAAAAATTGAAAAAAAATTTAAAAAAATTATTTCAAAAAATTCAGAGAGGGTAAATGGTCATAATATGATCATAATATTTAAAGAAAGACAAAATGTCAACATTAATAATCTAAAAGAGTTATTTTTAGTTTGTTTCGCAGAATGCCATTTTGACAAGTATAGTGTTTTAAAAGGTTATTAGCCTTAACATTAGGCTTATTCGAGAAACTTAAAAAGTATCATAGAAAATGGGTAGTATCTTTAAATTAAAAGAGTAAAATGCAAATACATCTCTCATGGTTTACCACGATTCTACACCATACATTTCTTTAAAAAATTACAAAAACATCATCCGCTATTAGAAAAGTTAACCAATATACATCCTCAAGAAATCGAATGGTGCATTTTTTTTATGTTTATCACAGGCTTATCCTTTACACGTGTCCTTTTAGTGAGGCGCTTTTGTCTTTTATCTCTCAATTTTATCACCCTCTTTACTACTCATTTTAGTCAAACATAAAACCTAGGAAACGAATCAAGTCGAGCGGCACTGCAGAGCTCGAGCTCGCCTGCTTAAGTTAAAAAGGATTGAGCTCGAGCCTCGGCTGCTTTGAGCTTTAAATTTTAAGCTCGAACTCGGCTCAGTAGAAGTTATATAGGCTCACGACCTGAGCTCGAGCTCTACCGTTTATAAGATTTGGCCATAAAAGTTAAAGCTTAGCTCGTAATATATCTTTATTCTCGCATTGTTTCGAGCTCGAGCTCGGCTCGTATATATGTTAAATATAATACTTAAAATATCATAATGTCGTTTAAAAAAGCTTATGCTATTTTATTTTTATTTTTTATTATTATTATTTTATCAATTTAGAGGAGGGGTTTTTATGAAAAAGCTTCATTACAAGCTGATCCAGAGATACCCTAACTCGTTATATATATATATATAATAATTACTTGTTACACAAGAAAGAAAAGAAGATAAATTGACCTCAAAATCCCATCACGCTTGCTTTCATTCTCAGCCAGCTGCGCACGAAGCGACAGGTAGGGATGAATCTTATTAGGTTACATACATACATATGCTTTGATTCTTGTTAGTCTTTGTTTCGATTTGGTCTCAAAACTTAGGGTTTCGATTTGGTGTTTATGTACCTAATCAAAACTTATTAATTATTAGCAAGATCCTGTTTGTTTCTTTCTTTAGGGTTTGATCGGATCATTTTATTTAGGTTACATATGCTTTGATTCTCGTTTCGATTTGTTGTTTATGTACCTAATCAAAACTTATTAATTATTATTATTATTATTATTATTATTATTATTATTATTATTATTATTATTATTATTATTATTATTATTATTATTATTATTATTATTATTACTTTTTTTCTCTTTCAATACAGGGTCTCAATGCCTGGTGGTTTCAATCCTCAAGAGGACTATTTAACCCCGACAAGCTTGCTTTTCAGGAATGGAAGAAAAAGTGGAACAAATTCTACCCTACACCTGATGAGGAAAATGTTAAATTCACAAACTTTAAAGAAAATCTCAGTTCTGCGGTTTTTGTCACTCCTGCTCCTAAAAACGTACCACTTTGGACTGTTTTGAGCAAATTTGCGGACCTGACTTTCGAGGAGCACCGCGGATGCCTCCGTCTGGATTTCAACTTTTCTGATGAAGATTCTGATTCTGATATAGATGAGCATCCCGACGCCTCATGTGTATGTGTATCAATACGCCGAGCAGGAGGATGGTACACGTGTTTTCAGAAATTCTACCCACCCTGTCTTGGTATTGATATTGAAAATTTGTCCAAGAGGAGATCCAACGGCAACGTAAGTTCCTCTAGCTAATTTTACTCTTTTCAAGCCTTCTTTTATTTCTTTCTTTGTACATAATAATAATGAATAAATAAATGTTAGGTGCTGAAAAGAAGGTACCAAAGTCAAACCCCAAAGTACCGTGCCACCTGGCAAACGCACTAGTAAGTTCCTCTAGCTCATTCAAGCCTCCTAATGATACAAGATTCAGTAATTCTCTCTTTGCACATAATAACACATAAATAAATGTTAGGTGATGACAAAGATGATACCAAAGAGGAGGACACTGTCAAAGCGCCAAAAATAGGCTGTAAGTAGTTTTACTCGTTCAAGCCAAATGCTAGATTCACCAATGTTAATGTATTTTCTCTGTAAAATAACATATATGTTAGGTGGTGGCCAAAACAAGGATGTTGCAGTGACTGTGGAAATGAAGAATCATAGGAAGCATTTTCCATGTATGTGACTATATGCGATGCTGTCTTTATGGCTAATAAACTTCCTACTTATTTTTCCATAAAGTGTAGATGAAATTAGACATTGTTGAAAGTTAATGTGCATCGCCAAATGAATGATGATAATTAAATATAAAACAAATCAGGGGCATTCAGTTAACTAGACCTTAAAACTATCTTTTCCTTATTGTGGCAGTATCTATATTAGGCAAGTTTTGTATTTTATGATGAATGATGATATTATTTGTCCGAGATGTTTTCTATTTGACACTAAATGTGATGAGGACTCTTTAGATATGCTGTTTATGCAACTACTTTTGATGAGACGTGAGTTTTGTATTTAGATTGCAAGTACTTGTTTGCAAGTACTTTTGGGGACTCTTTATGTATGTATGTCATTAGTTAGAACATATGTAGTCTGTTAAGTTGTGACAATAACTTTAACTCTTAATATCTTACCTAGTGTAGAGCCCTCTGATCCAACAAACTTTTCCTATTCCTACGACTATAGTAACACATTTTTGCCCAATTTTCTTATACTGAAGTGCCCAACATATAGTCGTATATATGCCTTCTTGTTAATGCTATCCTAGATGTCTTCTCACAGTTCTTGGACAATTAAAACATAGTATTTGATGAAAGTTTTAGTGGAGTAATCTCACTATGTTCACTTAAAGTTATGACTAAATTACACATAGATATACAGGTTACATACTTACATGGATAAACCTAAAAGATAAGCTTACCAACTAGGTTCTCATTAGCAGCAGCAATATATATAAATATATACATTCATGAAAGTTTCGGTTTCTGTAAATATGAGAATCAACCTTATCATTGCAATACAAAGAGGTATAAATTGTCATTATCCCAGGAAATGTAGTCGCTACGTGCTAGCCTCTGTTTGTGATGCAATAACATAGTAGCTTTCCATTTGATAATTAAGTCCAGTTTTTTCTTGAGATAGTTGGGCTATCGCTGGTTAAAGCTTCACCTTACCTTTTTGATTGGTGGCAGAAATAGTCATGAATGATGCGAAAGATGATTGATTGTTACTTGCTCACTCTCTTGTCTCACGACAATGACTGAATTTTTGATATTTACTACTGTAGGTTGATACTTTTGTTATTTCCTTAGTAAACAATACTGAGATATTTATTATTCATAATCTGTGATTAGCTCTTCACCAGGATCTTCTATTCTTCTTTAAGATATATGGGGTTTATTCCTCTGGTTGACCAGTAGACTTGTAGGTTATTATGGAACATTTCAAATCTGATAAATGCTGCAGTTTTGTCTATTCATGCTACTGTTTGAAATCTTATATTCCGTCTTTGCTGTTAAATGTCCTATTCCCGTAAAGGTTATACGCCAATATGTAGTTTTATATTTGTGATATCAATAGATCAGAGACTTGGTTTTGCACATCATTGGTTTTGCTCATTCTTGATTATTTTAACACTAAATGCTTTATTTTTTGTCTTGCATGTTAGCACTGGAGACGTGGATTAGATGGATTTGCATTGCATATTGGAGACGTGGATTAAATTTCTGTTGGGATATTGTGTATTGTTATTTGGATAATCTGATCATTTAGGGGTACTATTATCAGTATTTTGTGATTATATTTTGCGATTTGTTCGCACTTATTATGCTTGTTGAATTAAGAAAGTTTTCCCACATTTAAGTGTGTACATTTTTTAGAAGTTTTCGCACAAAAAGATGCGTACAATTAGCAGTTTTTCACACTTAAAAGATGTGTAGACTTGACCAATTTTTACACACTTTAAAGTGTGTACACTTGAGCAATTTTTTCGCACTTAAAGATGTGTGGACTTGGTTAAATTTGTACACACTTTAAAGTGTGTAGTAATTCTTCGCGGCCGATTTCTTCACATAAGGATGAAGTGCGAAGAATGTAAATCTATGCATTTAAAAATGCGTAGATATCAACGTTTTTGTTGTAGTGTCCACATAAATCATAAATGGCTTTATTAGGATTTGTCATAATAAAATTTGGATAATACTAAATACAACCTCGATGTACAACTATTTTAAACACGTTAACCTGTGTACCCACTAATCGTTGGAATTATATAACACGACAATCATATATAAAACACATAAAACATCAAAGAAACATGCGAAAGCAGATAGGAACGTAATAATGAATAATTAACTAACACAAACATAAAGTATGTACATTTTTTATTATAGCCGAACAAGAATCAATTCCACAAAACAAGTAATTGAGATAAACCCTAATTAGGGTTTGTAGGATTATAAGAATTACCACTTACCGCTTTATAATTAAATCCAAGATATAATCAATAGTGTGATTGTACAGGTTTGTGTAGTTAACAATACTTAAAATTAAATGACAATTTTCCACTTAATAGACTAGTTGATTTTTCATATTTTATCAGCTGGTTTTTTCGCTCTCAAATCAAGTAACTAAAATAAATGAATGGATTCCATCGAAGACAACGGAACAAACATAAACACATAATTCTTCTTTATTTTAGTATGTTTTGTTTAGTTTGTATCGAAATTACAGATTTAGGATCAAAATATTTTCGGTTTGTGTATTTTGTTAACGTTGGGCATGGAGATCATTAAATATGTGTAAATAGAGGATTAGTTGTGCAACTTTAAATAAGAAAATCTTGTTATTCTTGTGTTCATTTGACTTTTGAAGTCAGTTTTTCTGCACTTGAATTACCAATATTTACACATTTATCTTTTGTTACAGACAACGTACACCTTTGAGTTATTAAAGGTATTTTAACAAAATAAAATAAAAAAAATCAATTTCTAATATACACGTTCAACCGCAGTAGTAAGCAGGGCAATGCTCCTAGTTCCTTAAAAAAGCATTTGATTCAAACACCAAAAAGTTTCACAAATAGGTTTAGCTAAGTAAATTTATACTAACAAGCCAGGTAAAACAAGTCATATTTATAAAACTTGCTAATATAAGATGGGCACACTTAATGACCATAAGCTAGTTTTTGAAATAGTCCATACACAAGCCAAATATTTTTAACAGTCCATAAGCTAGTCAAATTCATTAGATAGACAAAAAAAATTTAAGATAGTCAAATACTTAATGAAGGGAACATTAAGGTAAGCTGTTGAGGCCAAGTTGCATCTTCCAGGGGAAAGCTTTCTGCATTAAACAAATGGAAATATATGAATATATCATAATTAAACGAAAACAACCAAGACAAGAAATGTGATATGTATATATAAATTACGAGAATCGAAAGCAACAATTATGGGTAAAATTTTGGTTAAAACAATAATATATGCCCTTTTATGGGGTTAGAATACTACAATCAAGATGTGATGGTGTTTCATACACTACAAAAAAATGCACCATTTGGCACGACATTCGTGCCAAAATGCCTGTGATGTCGACCCAAAGAAAAAGGCACGACATGTCGTGCTTTTTGGTAGTGCCGCTTCTGTTGACCCAAAAATTTGGCACGACATCATGCTTTATATTTTGGCACGACAAAAGTTGTGGAGCCAAACGCAATTCAACTCGAAAATCCTCTTCGGCACGACAACCTTTTGCAAATTGGCACAACATTGTCGCATCATTTTTTTTAAATCTTTTAAAATAATGGAGAACCATTAATTGATAAAAAGGCACGATAATGTCGTGCCAAATTGTAATAACACATGGAAAAACACGTGGCACGGGTGCGTGTAATGGCACGTATGTGTGTGTAAAACATATCAATTTCAATCCTACTTCCAACTTCACATTATTCAGCCCAACACCCTTTATCCGCCATCCCACCTTCCTTGTTCGTATCCGAGTGGTACCTACCACATAATCTTAAATCACCAATCAAACTATCTACCCAAAACCTAGACCTCTATCATCCCCACCACTTCTTCAAAGATGAAGCAAACTTAATTCTTAGCCCACTCAACTCCTCTTAAGCTAATAATATTTCACAAACCCCCGACACCATTACTACCACCTTCTCGATAAATATATTTTATAACCTTTACTATTTTTTCCTTTTAAACCGCCACCACCATGTCCTTAAAAGCATTATGAGGCTAAAATCACAGTCTCATTAGATTAATATCTTAGCCACATAATAAACGTCACAAATAGACGGATTCCGATGAGACTTAGTGAATGAAATACGGGATTTACATGTTAAGAAGATATTTTATTGGAAAGAATAAGTGTTAAAAGCCAAGAATGTATGCATATTTTTAAAAGTTAGTTTTGCAATTAGTAACAACCCGCATTTTGAGTTACTTTTCATATTTTGAAAAGTTACTATTCACTTTCACTATTCATGCCATAAAATTTTAATCCACATTCTCGTAAGATAAATTATTTTAGTAATAACACGAGAGTTCGACCATCGTTAGATCATTTTCGCAAAAGTTATTAAGAAAACATCATTTTAAAGCTTCATTTTGGTGAACACCATTTTAACTTCCTCACATAACGAAAACCGTCTCGACAATTTTCCTCGCATCGGATAAATTTTAGATCACTCACAATTAATTTGAGAATTTTAAGATTTATTTTTATGTTACCAAATAAGCCCAACAAGCAAGAAACTAAACTTACGTTTTAAACAATTTTACTTACATCCGGACTTAACGATTCACGCCTGTGTTTATAATATGTTTTGACACTTTTACATTTTTGGAAAAGTCAAACACATTTCCCTCCTCCTTTGACCATAAAGAAATTAAGCTTGTATCGCTTCTACGTTTTTGCTTAAATCGCGTAACTTTTAAACTTTACGTATAACGGTTAAGTTATCCCGCGTATGACGAAAACCAAAGTTTGACATCTCATATCACTTTTAGACTAATTTTAGTCTATTCTAAATAAATTCACGGTCGTTTCCCTGACATTTCGTTCTTTTCTGATAAGAATTACGCGTTTTGACCCGTATTTCCAGCTTTAAGCGGCGTTTTTGCACCCAATAAGACTTAGCACCCATTTTATATTTTTAGATGGAGTATAATGATGAGTTTCATCATTCCTGCAAGTTTCATATTTTTACGATACCCGGTTTCGTTTTATGGCTTCTGGTTAACGTTTACGGAACCAAAACTCACTCCGTAATCAAGATAATACCAAAACTATCCACCTAAGTCATCTTATCTCTATATGAACGAAATTAGGTAGGGAGTCATCACCTTGGTGTCAAAATCCTAAGCATGCTACCTTTAGATAATTACATGTAAAATCTAACCATGGTTAGTTTTAACCCAATATATAGTTAACCAAAATATCTAGCCTATAAATACCAAGCAATCACTTCATTTATTCTTGCACCACCCCTTCTTAACATCTAAAGTCCTAAACCTAAGGCATTTCTTATAGATCTTGTAAGAACATTCATGTGTTCTTGGAGAAAACTAGCGTTTGATCTTCGTTCTTGGAAGTTTTCAAGAAAAAGACGTTATAATCTTCAAATATCTTCAAGTCTCCAAAAAGACATTGTTATAATCTTCATTTCTTCTTTGGGTTCTCAAGAAGGCGTTGTTATAATCTTCTAATAGCCTCGGGTTTTCGAAAATTGCAAATTCTACGTCGAAGCTCCGCTTATATTTCTTTTTTTTTTTCCGTAATACTCAAGCATTCTATATTAAGGTAAGTATTTATAAAACTCAAACTTATTTAAATAATTATAAACTTTGGTAGTTTATTTATTGTATTTATAAACTCTTAATATATCATATAATCAAGTAATTAAAATACATGTTTTACGTATTAAGTGCTACAATAGTAGGGAGCTTCATGTGAGGGTTTCATTTGAGTAAAATGTATCGACGAGTTCTTGGATTTACGACTTAAAGTGTCCTAGCTCCTCGAGCGTTCTTGCATGACCTCGAATTGTGATGGCCCGACGGTAGTACGAGTTATACAAACTAAAACCATTTCTATAAACAAACATACAAATACTACATCACGATCAATATAGAGGCGTATATATTGTTGTTATTTCTTTCGCATCATTATTTCAAACCTAAGTCATAACATCCTATTCTAGGTTGCTCGTAGAAGTTCTCACGGCATATCCATCATTCTCATTATACATTTGCTATCATTTACTTTGAGGTGAGTTCATAGCCCCACTTTCTATTACTTAATTGTTTTACAAACCCTTGGGGGGAGATACATGCTTTATTTTAAATCGAACACATTGCTTTCAAACTGCATGCTTATCTGAATGTATTATTTGCACTAAGTACCACTATTGCCAATCTTAAGTCCCTAATATCATGAACCATTAATCACTTGCATGAACGCGAATATTGTGGATAGGCCTATTGGGATTGATTTAATCCGTTTGTGTTGACCGGTAGGCAAACAAACGCACTATATTTGAACATCTATAGGTTTATTGGCAAATTACCTATTAGGGCAACTGTTACTATTATATCAATTTCTATTGACAATCTGTTAACGTTTTCGGTATCATGAGCTTAGTGCAATAATATCTCTTTTGGTTTTCAAACCATTTGTGTGAATTTATAACTTACACTACAAACATTATGTGTTCAACTGATTTAACAAACTCTATGAATTTCACTCAACCTTTGTGTTGACAGTTTTAAGCATGTATTTCAGGTCCATAATGTCGAAAGCTGGCACGTAAGAGCAAGGACTTGATCAAGAAGGCTATATATTTTATTATCATTCGAAAACCTATTTAATGTATTTTGTAAACAATGGAACCATCTGGGACCTCATTTTTGTAAACTATGATATATATATAAATCGAATGATAAATCTTTTAAAACGACACCATTAGAGTTCGTTTTCTATTGTTATATTGGTGTGCCATGAAGTAACACCCGCTTTGAATTCATCTGCGTATCACGAAGTTGGGGTGTTCTGATTGGTATCAAAGCCACGCTTATAGATAAACGGGTCTAATCGAGACTTAAACTATAACTACTTTTTCAAACAAAACATTTTATAGCCTTCGTTATCCATGCCTTCCATCCTCCGACGATTATGTGACTTTTAGGCATTTTAAGCTATTCAAACATACTAGTATATTGATATATACACTTGACATATTTTCAATCATTTTAGCTAAACGATAGACTAAACATATCTGCGTATGCCTATTCTAAGGCATTACGGCACAATCATATTTTCCCAATCTCCTAATCATACATCTACTCGTGCATTTTAGGATTACGAAACTTTATTCAAGACATTGTAACTGATTACAAGGGTCTTTCCTACTTCCTAGACATTTTGAGATACAATGGTCTCATTCATTTTTCAAGACACTGTAAATACTACAATGGTCTCATTCATTTTTCATGACACTGTAAATCCTATAGTGGTCTCTATTACATTCTCAGACACTGTAAATCCTACAGTGGTCTCTATTACATTCTTAGACACTATAAATCCTCAATGGTCTCTATTACATTCTCGAACCATCGTAAATCCTACGGGTCTCATTTATTTCTCAAGACATTGTGGGTTACACAATGGTCTCTCTATCTTTTCTCAAGATATTGTAGGTTACACAATTATCTTTACATCATCTCTTAAAGACATTGTGAGTTACACAATGGTCTCTCCACTATTCCTCAAGACATTGTGAGTTACACAATGGTCTAATCTTCTCCTCAGATATTGTAAGTATACAATAGTCTCTAAAAATTATCTTATAAACATTATGTGATATTGTTTTACATGAAACCCGTCACAGTGTATCAATTTCCCTAATAGAAATACAAGAAAAAGGATTTCTAAAAGACAAAGTGACTAATCATCTACAAAAGCTGAAGTTCAGCAACTTTCTCTACCTTCATCAAATCTTCTCGTCATTTCTTAGAAGTACTAACTGATTAGGTTTCAAGGATATCATTCGCCATATTCCTTTAAAATCACTTTTGATTTTAAAACAAACTTGATATCTCTACCTAAGAATAATGGTAAACATACACTACACTCTTCAAATCGTCAACATATCACATCATTTTCGAACCCATTGAAATTCGGTATGTAAAACTTCACAAGATCACGTTTCTTTCAAACACTAGTAGACATAAAACTATACGATATAGCCTTCATCCCGAAACCACCTAAGACATGATCAACTTTGGAAATGGTTTGGATAAACCACTTGCCATTAGCAAGACTTTCCTACAACGACAGTTATCACATCATTACAAACCATTTCACATCACCAATATCTTACACCTTTGATTAATAATAGTTACCCTAACAACAACAAAACTATTCCATTTTGAGGCACTATATAGACGAATGTGTTAGTTAGCCATTTGCTGAACTAAGGTGTTTAAAGATTACCCACGAAACAACTAAGGAAACCATACAAATACAAATTAGGCTCCATGCCGCACACTATCACCAAAAAAATTCCATGTTAGAAATTAAGGTTTTATTGATAGCCTCGATACAATAAGATATGATTCGTTTGAGAATCGGTAAAGCCAAACTTTAGGTATATGGGCTCAATAAGATTTTAACAAAACCCTTTAGGTTATCAACTTAAGCCACATGGTACATAATACATTCTATGACTAGAAATTTGAAAACACAAAGATTAGAATTTGGCGATACACCCTCATTTTCCTAGACATTTCAACTTCGGATAACACATTGAATTCGGACGAATTCCATTAAATGGTGAGACTGTAACAACCCGCATTTTTCGAGTTACTTTTCATATTTTTAAAAGTTACTATTCACTTTCACTATTCATGCCGTAAAATTTTTAATCCACATTCACGTAAGATAAATTGTTTTAGTAATAACCTGAGAGTTCGACCATCGTTAGATCATTTTCGCAAAAGTTATTAAGAAAACATCGTTTTAAAACTTCATTTTGGTCGGAACACCATTTTAACTTCCCGCGCATAACGAAAACCGTCTCGACAATTTTCCTCGCATCGATAAATTTTAGATCACTCACAATTAATTTGAGTATTTTAAGATTTATTTTATGTTACCAAATAAGCCCAACATCATCAAAACTAAACTTACGTTTTAAACAATTCTACTTACATCCGGACTTAACGATTCACGCACCGTGTTTCTAATATGTTTTGAAACTTTTACATTTTTGGAAAAGTCAAACATATTTCCTCCTCCTTTGACCATAAAGAAATTAAGCTTGTACGTTCTACGCTTTTGCTTAAATCGCGTAACTTTTAAACTTCACGATAACTATTAAGTTATCCCGCGTATGACGAAAACCAAAGTTTGACATCTCATATCACTTTTAGACTAATTTTAGTCTAGTCTAAATAAATTCGGTCGTTTCCGACATTTCGTTCTTTTCGATAAACCTGCAATTCGCGTTTTGACCCGTATTTCCAACTTTAAGTGCGTTTTGCATCCAATAAGACTTATCACCCATTTTATATTTTTAGATGGAGTATAATGATGAGTTTCATCATTCCCGCAAGTTTCATATTTTACGATACCCGCTTTACGTTTTATGGCTTTGTTAACATTTAACGGAACCAAAACTCACTCGTAATCAAGATAATACCAAAACTATCCACCTAAGTCATCTTATCTCTATATGAACGAAATTAGGAAGGGGATTCATCACCTTCGTGTCAAAATCCTAAGCATGCTTCCGTTAGATCATTACATGTGTAAATCTAACCATGGTTAGTTTTTAACCCGATATATAGTTGACCAAAATCTCTAGCCTATAAATACCAAGCAATCACTTCATTTATTCTTGCACCACCCCTTCTTAACATCTAAAGTCCTAAACTTAAGGCATTTCTTATAGATCTTGTAAGAACATTCATGTGTTCTTGAAGAAAACTAGCGTTTGATCTTCGTTCTTGGAAGTTTTCAAGAAAAAGACGTTATAATCTTCAAATATCTTCAAGTCTCCAAAAAGACGTTGTTATAATCTTCATTTCTTCTTCGGGTTCTCAAGAAGGCGTTGTTATAATCTTCTAATAGCCTCGGGTTTTCAAAATTTCAAATTCTACGTCGAGCTCCGCTTATATTTCTTTTTTTTAATACTCAAGCATTCTATATTAAGGTAAGTATTTATAAAACTCAAACTTATTTAAATACTTATAAACTTTGTTAGTTTATTTATTGTATTTATAAACTCTTAATATATCATATAATCAAGTAATTAAAATACATGTTTTACGTATTAAGTGCTATAATAGTAGGGAGCTTCATATGAGGGTTTCATTTGAGTAAAATGTATCGACGAGTTCTTTGGATTTACGACTTAAAGTGTCCTAGCTCCTCGAGCGTTCTCGCATGACCTCCGAATTGTAATGGCCCGAGCGGTTGTAATGAGTTATACAAACTAAAACCATTTCTATAAACAAACATACAAATACTACATCACGATCAATATAGAGGCGTATATAGTTTTGTTATTTCTTTCGCATCATTATTTCAAACTTAAGTCATAACATCCTATTCTAGGTTGCTCGTAGAAGTTCTCACGGCATATCAATCATTCTCATTATACATTTGCTATCATTTACTTTGAGGTGAGTTCATAGCCCCTCTTTCTATTACTTAATTGTTTTACAAACCCTTGGGGGGGATAAATGCTTTATTTTAAATCGAACACATTGCTTTCAAACTGTATGCTTATCTGAATGTATTATTTGCACTAAGTACCACTATTGCCAATCTTAAGTCCCTACTATCATGAACCATTAATCACGTGCGAGTGAACACGAATATTGTGGATATGCCTATTGGGATTGATGAATCCCGTTTGTGTTGACCGGGTAGGCAAACAAACGCACTATATTTGAACATCTATAGGTTTATTGGCAAATTACCTATTAGGGCAATCTATTACTATTATATCAATTTCTATTGACAATGCTTCACGTTTTGTATCATGAGCTTAGTGCAATAATATCTCTTTGGTTTTCAAACCATTGGTGTGAATTTATAACTCTCACTACAAACATTATGTGTTCAAGCGGTTAACAAACTCTATGAATTTCACTCAACCTTTGTGTTGACAGTTTTAAGCATGTATTTCAGGTCCATAATGTCGGAAGCTGGCACGGAAGAGCAAGGACTAGATCAAGAAGGCTATAAATTTTATTATCATTCGAAAACCTATTTAATGTATTTTGTAAACAATGGAACCATCTGGGACCTCATTTTTGTAAACTCTAATATTTATATAAATCGAATGATAAATCTTTTAAAAAGACTTCATTAGAGTTCGTTTTCTATTGTTATGAATGTTGTGCCATGAAGTAACACCCAGTTTGAATTCCGCTGCGTATCACGAAACTGGGGGTGTTACATTAAACTTAGACTAAAATACACTGTTGGTCCCTAAACTTATCCTGAAATATCACGTTGGGCCAAAACTTGCCTTTTCATCGTCGAGTCCAAAACAAGCTTTTATAGGCTAAATGAGTACCTTGACCCATTTTCCGTTAGTCAACGTCATTATCTTCTCTCATGTGCCTTGCACATGAGGGCAAAATGGTCATTTATCGTTTTGGTTTATTATTTTGGTGGTACAACCTTAAGGACGAGCGGTGCACTTAATAAAAAGTTATACCATCACTACCACCATCCTCATGTTATCTCTTTTCCTACTTCTCTCTCTAAATTTACCTTGTCTCTCTAAAATTAGCACAAAACCATTCTCAAATCTCATCCATCCACTCCAAAATAAGGGAAAAAAAAAAAAAAAACAAACTATATCTAACACCAATCTTCATTCTTCATCTTCATACCCACTCACATTATCAAAACCAACAAAATATTTGGGATGATCCATATATCGACAACCAACACCTAACATGCTTTTTCAAATTAAACATTAAAGATTGACTTTTATGGAAACATTAAAGCTTGACTTTAAAGGTCAAAGCAGATAATCGCAATCTTCAAATTAAACATACAGTTCTTATGGTAATTGAATAAATTCAACAACAATGATAAACTTTATAATGCATAGTATTTATATACACGAACTTGGTTTTAGTTTGTAAAGAAGTTTATCATCATCAACGCCTTGCTCGGTACTTTTATGTCTCTTTTGACATATGATTATAACTTTACGATATCTCGATAGTCGATATATTGTAAATGGTGATGAGTTTGATTCGATCATCCAATTATTTAGTGGACAACTAAAGTTTTAGGTAATCAAGGGTGTCTAGCATTGCGTTTTGAAAATACTTTCTTGGTTTTTCACAACCTTAAAACAGTGAGATCCACATCTAATCACTATCTCTTGCGTTGTTACAAGTTATATTTGAAGCGTTATGCCTAGAACCATAGTAGTAGAAGGGCATAGGTTTAATCTGGATTATGAAACAACTATATTCTTTTACTTTTGTACTATGCTATTGTAATCAATTTACGTTTATTTGAAATTCTATAAACTAAAGTAATTAAGATGTTTAAACGTTAATCTTTAAATCACATGATATAATTCTGATGCAGTGGCTCAAAAGTGACTCATGAAGAACGTCTGTGGGTCTAGATTTTGATCTAGAGGCTCGCTTGGTGCATGGAGAACAATGTTAACAAAGTCGGGTGATTTATCTTCTAGAATCTTCCTCTACCATGGTAACGTCTTACAACCACAAGAAGCTAAGTTGGTAAAAAGCAGTCTTCCAAACACCATGGATAACATAACACTTGAAGAAACCGAACATGATTACAAGCACTTCCACCTCGAGACATAGTATGTGCGTTTAACTTTAGTTGTTGTTGTCTCCATAGTCATCATGAGCTAGTTACATATTTCAAACATGCTCTTAATGCATTGTCTAAGAAAGGCGGGATTTTATTATGGATCTTTATGGTGGTACATCATCCGAATGTGAACTTAAGATGCAAAGGAAATTCCCAAATTTCACGGTAATTAGTTATTCAATATTGGCTATTATAGGCACTTTGACCTTTGTTGCAAAGCGCCATTCACAAATGTTATATACTTGACGGATTTCGATTATAATTTGCCGTATACATGGGAGCAAGTCGGATTTGATATCGTTCAACGGAAAACAAGAATCGATCGCATTATGCTCGCTAAATCACGGAAGAAGAAACTTATACGCATTTTCATATAGTTGGAGATTGTGATTTATCTTTTCTTTTATTAAATCCTTGTGCTTTATGGATTTGGATTATTTTGACGGGTATTTTAGATATATTACTATTGGTCTAATAGTTACTAATTTTTGTGTCCGGTGGTCGTTACGAGATTAAAGATGGTATGGAAGAAGCGGGATTTCGATCTGTTCATTTTGGATCCGCCAAATGCCGACGGTGAGAATATTAAAAGCATGGAAGGGTTTGGTTGATTCGATATATCAAATATGAAGAAGTTACAAGTTTTCAACGACAAGATTCATGGAATGCTTATATTGTTCTTGTTTCCTAGTGATAAATATGGGAAAATAAGGTTAATTTGAATTTGACTTTCTCTGGTCAAACCTAAACAATTTTGCACCGAAAAGTTTTTATATATTTTCGAGACTATGAATCGTTAAAATTTTCTATTCAACAATTCTTAGCACCAATGTGAAAACACTATATATAAGCCAAGAACATTTATCTTCTTCAATCAATGTGGGATGTAGTTTTTATCATATAACTTTAGTAAACTACCTAAATGATGACTCATGCTCCTTTAGTATTCGATACCATTTATGTGTAATTATTCATCTTTATACTTTGACGAATCAAGGTACTAGGATAACTCATGCCAAGTTTAAATACAATTATTTTAATTTGTATAATTTCATCTTTTTGAATGATTTGCTATGTCAAAGTGAATGATGAAAGTGTGTTTTCGAACAATCTCGTGGAATGGCTAGTCTAGGGAGCATTTCAATTCCGTCCATTTGTAATTGTCGCGGTCCATGTTTAATTTATATTTCGTTTTGGATGCATCGGTTGCTCGTAGTTACACTCTGTTCTTAAGTTTTTAAATAAAAGAAAAAGAAAGAGTTAAAATGAGCGAGAAAAGAAGAGAGATAAATGAAATCAAACTTTTATATTTTGTTCACGAGTTAAGAGAAAAGATGAGATAAAAGATGATTTTACAATTATACCCTTGATTATATATTAGGTAATTTAAGTAAATTTATTTATTAAAGCTTCCTTTATAACTTCTCTCAAATCATCCTACTTTTGGAAAGAAGTTTAGCCAAATTACTCTCTTCTTTTCTCTTCTCTCTAAAAAACTCGGAACACAAATTTATTTTGTTTTCTACTCACTTCTTTTTCCTCTTTCAAAAATAACACTCGGAAACAGCGTTAATTAATAGGATGCATGGCAAGATGGAAGTAAGTCTCGCAATATATTTGCTTGGAATACATCGTTTCATGAAATTTGACATGCGCATGGTGTATTGATGTAGTGTGTCATGTAGTTGCTATTATTGATACTTACTCTTACGGATTTTTTTATATAGTGTTAATTTTTGAAAAAAATATTTTTTAAATTTATCTTAAATGTATCCGCTTATCGAAATATGTTTCTAGTATTAATATTATATTACGGTTCATTTTTTTATACCCGATCACATTTGGTTCGATTTAACACTTTGCTTGACAATGCAAAACAACATTCTCGTAATATGTATAATCTCTTCAATGACTTGTGATAGCTATGTAATTATGCTAACATTAGACTTAACATTAGGGGCTAATAACCTATTAAAGCACTATAGTTGTCAAAATGGCGATTACGCCTAGCGAAAAAAAAATAATTTTATTAGACATTAATGTTGACATTTTGTCTTTCTTTAAGTATTATGACCATTTTACCCTATTAAAATATTTTCAAAAAAAAAGGATTTGAAAAAACTCACGAAAAAATTTTTAATCTAAAAATAAAAATAAAAATCACATGTCACAAATAAATTTCTAAAAAATTATTTCGGAAAAAAAATTAAAAAAAAAAAATTACGAAAAAATTCGAAATTTTGTTTAATCTAAAAAAAAAAAAAAAAAAAAAAAATCTCATGTCACAAAAAAGTTTATTTCACAAAAATTTCACAAAAAAGAGTTTGAAAAAAAATCATAAGTTTTCATTATCGCTTTACTCTGTTTTCACATGTTTTTATTCACTTTTGATTTTTTTTGTCTCAAGTGAATTTTTATCGAATTTTTTATTACAAAATATTACAAAAAAATTCTATTTTTTCGGTATCACAAAAAATTCTAAAAACACATTTCAAAAGAAAAAATTGAAAAAAAGTATTTGAAAAAAATATTCAAAAAAAAATTGGAACAACAATTTCAAAAAAAAAGTATTTCAAAAAAAAATTGAAAAAAAATTTGAAAAAAATTTATTTGGAAAAAAATTCAGAGAGGGTAAAATGGTCATAATATGATCATAATACTTAAAGAAAGACAAAAATGTCAACATTAATGTCTAAAAGAGTTATTTTTTTAGTTTGTTTCGCAGAAATGCCATTCTTGACAAGTATAGTGTTTTAAAAGGTTATTAGCCCTAACATTAGGCTTATTCGAGAAACTTAAAAAGTATTATAGAAAATGGGTAGTATCTTAAAATTAAAAGAGTAAAAATGCAAAATACATCTCTGTGGTTTACCACGATTCACACCATACATTTCTTTAAAAAATTACAAAAACACATCACTCAGTTAGTAAAGTTAACCAATATACATCCTCAAGAACGAATGGTGCATTTTTTTTAATGTTTATCACGCTTATCCTTTACACGTGTCCTTTTAGTGAGGCGTTTTGTCTTTTATCTCTCAACTTTATCACCCTCTTTTACTACTCATTTTAGTCAAACATAAAACCTAGGGGTGAAAACGAGTCGAGCCGAGCCCGAGCTCACTGAGCTCGAGCTCGGCTCGTTAAGTTTTAAAGGATAGAGCTCGAGCTCGGCTGTTTCGAGCTTTAAATTTTAAGCTCGAACTCGGCTCGTGGTAAGTTATATAGGCTCGGGATCCGCTCGAGCTCGGCTCGTTTATAAGATTTGGCCATAAAAGTTAAAGCTTAGCTCGTAATATATCTTTATTCTCGTTAATAAGCTCGAGCTCGGCTTATATATATTAAATATAATACCTAAAATATCATAATGTCGTTTAAAAACTTATGCTATTTTATTTTTTATTTTTATTATTATTATTTTATCAATTTAGAGGAGGGTTTTTTTTTATGAAAAAAGCTTCATTACAAGCTGATCCAGAGATACCCTAACTCGTTATATATATATATATAATAATTACTTGTTACAAAAGAAAAGAAGATAAATTGACCCCAAAATCCCATCACGCTTGCTTTCATTCTCAGCCAGCCGCGCACGAAACGAAAGGTAGGGATGAATCTTATTTGGTTACATACATACATATGCTTTGATTCTTGTTAGTCTTTGTTTCGATTTGGTCTCAAAACTTAGGGTTTCGATTTGGTGTTTATGTACCTAATCAAAACTTATTACTCCAATTATTAGCAAGATCCTGTTTGTTTATCGTTTCGATTTGTTGTTTATGTACCTAATCAAAACTTATTAATTATTAAGGTTTAGTTTTATCAAGATCCTGTTTGTTAGGGTTTTATCGGATTATTATTATTATTATTTTGGTTTTGAATCTTGTTACTTTTTTTTTGATTTCTTTTCAATACAGGGTCGCAATGCTTGTTTCCGATCCTCAAGAGGACAACAACAGACTTGATTTTCAGAAATGGAAGGAAAAGTGGAACAAAGTCTACTCTTCACCTGTTGAGGACAATACTAGTTTCGAATACTTTAAAGAAAATCTCCGTGCTGAGCTTGTTAATCATCGACCTCCATCCGGAGAACCACTTTGGGATGTTTTGAGCAATTAGCGGACCGGCCTATCGAGGAGCACTACGGATACATCCGTCTGGATCGCAACTTGCTTGATGATGATGATCCAAGTGATGATGAGCATCCCAATTGCCACTTTTGGGTTTTTTACCCAGTCAAGCAGGATGATGGTACAATTTGTGTTCAGAAATTCTACCCACCCAATATTTTTGGTGATGTGGATAAATTTGTCCAAGAGGAGATCGAACGCCAACGTAAGTTCCTTTAGCTAATTTTACTCATTCAAGCCTTCTTTTCTTTCTTTCTTTGTACATAATAATAATGAATAAATAAATGTTAGGTCTTGAAAAAGAAGATACCAAAGTCAAACACCAAAGTACTGTGCCACCTGTCAAACGCACTAGTAAGTTCCTCTAGCTCATTCAAGCCTCCTAATGATACAAGATTCAGTAATTCTCTCTTTGCACATAATAACACATAAATAAATGTTAGGTGATGACAAAGATGATACCAAAGAGGAGGACACTGTCAAGCGCCAAAAATAGGCTGTAAGTAGTTTTACCCGTTCAAGCCAAATGCTAGATTCACCAATGTTAATGTATCTTTTCTCTGTAAAATAACATATATGTTAGGTGGTGGCCAAAACAAGGATGTTGCAGTGACTGTGGAAAATGAAGAATCATAGGAAGCATTTTCCAAGTATGTGACTATCGTATGCTGTCTTTATGGCTAATAAACTTCCTACTTATTTTTTCCATAAAGTGTAGATGAAATTAGACATTGTTGAAAGTTAATGTGCATCGCCAAATGAATGATGATAATTAAATATAAAACAAATCAGGGGCATTCAGTTAGCTAGACCTTAAAACTATCTTTTCCTTATTGCGGCAGTATCTATATTAGGCGAGTTTTATATTTTATGATGAATGATGATATCATTTGTCCGAGATGGTTTCTATTTGACACTAAATGTGATGAGGACTCTTTAGATATGCTGTTTATGCAACTACTTTTGATGAGGCGTGATTTTGTATTTAGATTGCAAGTACTTGTTTGCAAGTACTTTTGGGACTCTTTATGTATGTATGTCATTAGTTAGAACATATGTAGTCTGTTAAGTGTGACAATAACTTTAACTCTTAATATCTTACCTAGTGTAGAGCCCTCTGATCCAACAAACTTTGCCTATTCCTACGACTATAGTAACACATTTTGCCCAATTTTCTTATACTGAAGTGCCCAACATATAGTCGGTATATATGCCTTCTTGTTAATGCTATCCTAGATGTCTTCTCACAGTTCTTGGACAATTAAAACATAGTATTTGATGAAAGTTTTAGTGGAGTAATCTCACTATGTTCACTTAAAGTTATGACTAAATTACACATAGATATACAGGTTACATACTTACATGGGATAAACCTAAAAGATAAGCTTACCAACTAGGTTCTCATTCATAAAGCAGCAATTTGTATAAATATATACATTCATGAAAGTTTCGGTTTCTGTAAATATGAGAATCAACCTTATCGTTGCAATACAAAGAGGTATTAATTGTCATTATCCCAGGAAATGTAGTCGTTTACGTGCTAGCCTCTGTTTGTGATGCAATAACATAGTAGCTTTCCATTTGATAATTAAGTCCAGTTTTTCTTGAGATAGTTGGGCTATCGCTGGTTAAAGCTTCACCTTACCTTTTGATTGGTGACAGAAATAGTCATGAATGATGCGAAGATGATTGATTGTTACTTGCTCACTCTCTTGTCTCACGACAATAATGACTGAATTTTGATATTTACTACTGTAGGTTGATACTCTTTGTTATTTCCTTAGTAAACAATACTGAGATATTTATTATTCATAATCTGTGATTAGCTCTTTACCAGGATCTTCTATTCTTCTTTAAGATATATGGGTTTATTTGACCCTCTGGTTGACCAGTAGACTTGTAGGTGATTATGGAACATTTCAAATCTGATAAAATGATGCAGTTTTGCCTATTCATGCTACTGTTTGAAATCTTATATTCCGTCTTTGCTGTTAAATGTCCTATTCCCGTAAAGGTTATACGCACAATATGTAGTTTTATATTTGTGATATCAATAGATCAGAGACTTGGTTTTGCACATCATTGGTTTTGCTCATTCTTGATTATTTTAACACTAAATGTTTTATTTTTTGTCTTGCAGGTTAGCAGTGGAGACGTGGATTAGATGGATTTGCATTTGCGTATAGGAGACGTGGATTAAATTTCTGTTGGGATATTGTGTATTGTTATTTGGATAATCTGATCATTTAGGGGTACTATTATCAGTATTTTGTGATTATATTTTGCGATTTGTTCGCACTTATTATGCTTGTTGAATTAAGAATGTTTTCCCACATTTAAGTGTGTACATTTTTAGAAGTTTTCGCACAAAAGATCGTCCAATTAGCAGTTTTCACACTTAAAGATGTGTAGACTTGACCAATTTTACACACTTTAAAGTGTGTACACTGCATTTTTTTCGCACTTAAAGATGTGTGGACTTGGTTAAATTTGTACACGCTTTAAAGTGTGTAGTAATTCTTCGCGGCCGATTTCTTCACATAAGGATGAAGTGTGAAGAATGTAAATCTATGCATTTATAAATGCGTAGATATCAAGGTTTTTGTTGTAGTGTCCACTTAAATCATAAATGGCTTTATTAGGATTTGTCATAATAAAATTTGGATAATACTAAATACAGCCCTGATTTACAACTATTTTAAACACGTTAACTACAGGGCTGTAACACTTTTGGAATTATATAACATGACAATCAAATATAAAACACATAAAACATCAAAGAAAATGCCTGTAGTTAACAAGACTTAAAATTAAATGACAATTTTCCACTTACTAGACTAGTTGATTTTTTCATATTTTTATCTGTGGAGTGGTTTTTTCGCGTTCTCAAATCAAGTAACTAAAATAAATGAATGGATTCCACTGAAGACAACGGAACAAACATAAACACATAATTCTTCGTTATTAACTATAGTTTGTTTTGTTTAGTTTGTATCGAAATTACAGATTTAGGATCAAAATATTTTTGGTTTGTGTATTTTGTTAACGTTGGGCATGGAGATCATTAAATATGTGTAAATAGAGGATTAGTTGTGCAACTTTAAATAAGAAAATCTTGTTATTCTTGTGTTCATTTGACGTTTGAAGTCAGTTTTTCTGCACTTGAATTACCATTATTTACACATTCATCTTTTGTTACACACAACGTACACCTTTGAGTTATTAAACGCATTTTAATAAAAAAAAAATAAAAAATATCAATTTCTAATATACACGTTCAACCGCAGTAGCACGCAGGGCAATGCTCCTAGTTCCTTAAAAAAGCAGTTGATTCAAACACCAAAAAAGTTTCACAAATAGGTTTAGCTAAGTAAATTTATACTAACAAGCCAGGTAAAACAAGTCATATTTATAAAACTTGCTAATACAAGATGGGTACACTTAATGACCATAAGCTAGTTTTTAAAATAGTCCATACACAAGCCAAATATTTTTAATAGTCCATAAGCTAGTCAAATTCATTAGATAGATAAAAAAATTAAGATAGTCAAATACTTAATGAAGGAACATTAAGGTAAGCTGTTGAGACCAAGTTGCATCTTCCAGGGAAAGCTTTCTGCATTAAACAAATGGAAATATATGAATATATCATAATTAAACGAAAACAACCAAGACAAGAAATGTGATATGTATATATAAATTACGAGAATCGAAAGCAACAATTATGGGTAAAATTTTGGTTAAAACAATAATGCCCTTTTATGGGGTTAGAATACTACAATCAAGATGTGATGGTGTTTCATACACTACAAAAATGCACCATTTGGCACGACATTCTCGTGCCAAAATGCACAGATGTCGACCCAAAAAAAAAAGGCACGACATGTCGTGCTTTTTGGTAGTGCCGTTCTGACCCCCAAAAAATTTGGCACGACACCATGCTTTATATTTTGGCACGACAAAAGTTGTGGGGCCCAAACGCAATTCAACACGAAAATCCTCTTTGGCACGACAACCTTTTGCAAATTGGCACGACATTGTCGCACTGTTTTTAAATCTTTTAAAATAATGGAGAAAACGTTAATTTAATTACAAAAGGCACGACAATGTCGTACCAAATTGTAATAACACGTGGAAAAACACGTGGCCTTGGGTGCGAAATGGCACGACATGTGTGTAAAACATATCAATTTCCAATCCCACTTCCAACTTCACACATTATTCGCCCAACACCCTTTATCCGCCATCCCACCTTCCTTGCTCGTGTCCGAGTGGTACCTACCACATAATCTTAAATCACCAATCAAACTATCTACCAAAACCTAGACCTCTATCATCCCCACCACTCCTTCAAAGATGAAGCAAACTTAATTCTTAGCCCACTCAACTCCTCTCTTAAGCTAATAATATTTCGCCAAACCCCCGACACCATTACTACCACCTTCTCAATAAATATATTTTATAACCTTTACTATTTTTCCTTTTAAAACCGCCACCACCATGTCCTTAAAAGCATTATGAGGCTAAAATCACAGTCTCATTAGATTAATATCTTAGCCACATAATAAACGTCACAAATAGACGGATTCCGATGAGACTTAGTGAATGAAATACGGGATTTATATGTTAAGAAGATATTTTATTGGAAAGAATAAGTGTTAAAGCCAAGAATGTATTTTTAAAAGTTAGTTTTGCAATTAAAATTATGAAAAGTCTAAACGTATACTATTTCTAAGGTTAAATATTAAAAGTCAAGAATGTATATAGATTAAATGTAACAACCCGCATTTTCGAGTCACTTTTCATATTTTTGAAAAGTTACTATTCACTTTCACTATTCATCCCGTAAAATTTTTAATCCACATTCTCGTAAGATAAATTATTTTAGTAATAACCTGAGAGTTCGACCATCGTTAGAGCATTTTCGCAAAAGTTATTAAGAAAACATAGTTTTAAAGCTTCATTTTGGTCGGAACACCATTTTAACATCCAGCATAACGAAAACCGTCTCGACAATTTTCCTCGCATCGGATAAATTTTAGATCACTCACAATTAATTTGAGAATTTTTAAGATTTATTTTATGTTACCAAATAAGCCCAATAGAAGAAAACTAAACTTACGTTTTAAACAATTCTACTTACATCCGGACTTAACGATTCATGCACTTTGTTTTCTAATATGTTTTGACACTTTTACATTTTTGGAAAAGTCAAACATATTCCCTCCTCCTTGACCATAAAGAAATTAAGCTTGTGCGGTCTACGTTTTGCTTAAATCACAGAACTTTTAAACTTAACGATAACTCATTAAGTTATCCCGCGTATGACTAAAACCAAAGTTTGACATCTCATATCACTTTTAGACTAATTTTAGTCTACTCTAAATAAATTCACGGTCGTTTCCCGAAATTTCGTTCTTTTCGATAAACTGCAATTACGCGTTTTTACCGTATTTCCGGCTTTAAGCGTTTTTGCACCCAATAAGACTTATCACCCATTTTATATTTTTAGATGGAGTATAATGATGAGTTTCATCATTCCTGCAAGTTTCATATTTTAACGATACCGGTTTTACGCTTTATGGCTTCGTTAACATTTAACGGAACCAAAACTCAATTCCGTAATCAAGATAATACCAAAACTATCCACCTAAGTCATCTTATCTCTATATAAACGAAATTAGGGAGGGGAGTCATCACCTTGGTGTCAAAATCCTAAGCATGCTACCTTTAGATCATTACATGTGTAAATCTAACCATTGTTAGTTTTTAACCCAATATATAGTTAACCAAAATATCTAGCCTATAAATAGCAAGCAATCACTTCATTTATTCTTGCACCACCCCTTCTTAACATCTAAAGTCCTAAACCTAAGGAATTTCTTATAGATCTTGTAAGAACATTCATGTGTTCTTGAAGAAAACTAGCGTTTGATCTTTGTTCTTGGAAGTTTTCAAGAAAAAGACGTTATAATCTTCAAATATCTTAAAGTCTCCAAAAGACGTTGTTATAATCTTCATTTCTTCTTCGGGTTCTCAAGAAGGCGTTGTTATAATCTTCTAATAGCCTCGGTTTTCAAAATTGCAAATTCTCGTCAAGCTCGCTTATATTTCTTTTTTCCGTAATACTCAAGCATTCTATATTAAGGTAAGTATTTATAAAACTCAAACTTATTTAAATACTTATAAACTTTGTTAGTTTATTTATTGTATTTATAAACTCTTAATATATCATATAATCAAGTAATTAAAATACATGTTTTACGTATTAAGTGCTAAAATAGTAGGGAGCTTCATGTGAGGGGTTTCATTTGAGTAAAATGTATCGACGAGTTCATAGCCATCATTCTCATTATACATTTGCTATCATTTACTTTGAGGTGAGTTCATAGCCCCACTTTCTATTACTTAATTGTTTTACAAACCTTTGGGGGAGATACATGCTTTATTTTAAATCGAACACATTGCTTTCAAACCAGATGCTTATCTCGAATGTATTATTTGCACTAAGTACCACTATTGCCAATCTTAAGTCCCTACTATCATGAACCATTAATCACTTGCGAGTGAACGCGAATATTGTGGATAAGCCTATTGGGATTGACGAATCCCGTTTGTGTTGACCGGGTAGGCAAACAAACGCACTATATTTGAACATCTATAGGTTTATTGGCAAATTACTTATTAGGGCAACTGTTACTATTATATCAATTTCTATTGACAATCTGTTAACGTTTTCGGTATCATGAGCTTAATGCAATAATATCTCTTTTGGTTTTCAAACCATTGGTGTGAATTTATAACTCACACTACAAACATTATGTGTTCAACTGATTTAACAAACTCTATGAATTTCACTCAACCTTTGTGTTGTGATTTTAAGCATGTATATCGTGTCCATAATGTCGAAAGTCGCACGGAAGAGCAAGGACTAGATCAAGAAGGCTATAAATTTTACTATCATTCGAAAACCTATTTAATGTATTTTGTAAACAATGGAACCATCTGGGACCTCATTTTGTAAACTCGATATTTATATAAATCGAATGATAAATCTTTTAAAATGACTCCATTAGAGTTCGTTTTCTATTGTTATGATTGTTGTGCCATGAAGTAACACTCGGTTTGAATTCACTGCGTATCACGAAATTGGGGTGTTACAGATTGGTATCGAGCCACGATTATAGAGAAACGGGTCTAATCGAGACTTAAACTATAAGGGATGTTTGCACGCATGAATGGAAAGTCGAGAAAGGAAAAGAGGTTGATTCTCATGTTTGTTTGACATAAGAATGGAAGCAGAATTAAATTACCATTCTCATTCTCCCATTTTGTTTCTTTAAAAAGAGGAGAAAGGTGGAGAATGAGAATTTTAGAAGGGCTCTTTCTCTCTATCCATTCTCTAGTGAATGAAAAATCACGGACAAAAATTCACGTTTTCATTTTATTCACGCTTTTTTTTTTTTTTTTTTTAATTCACGCTTTTTTTAATTCGCGTTTTTCTTCGCTTCATTCGTTTTAAATGCTTTTATACGTTTTCATCCGCTCTTCGTTCGTTTTGTCTTTTTCATACGTCTTCACCCGCTTTAATACGTTCTCTTTGCTTTCATCGTTTTAATCTGTTTTCGTTCGTTTTCATTCGTTTTCACCGGTTTTCTTTCATTTCCGTCCATTTTCATACGTTTTCGTCCGTTTTCATACGTGTTTTTACGCTTTCATAAAAAAAATGTGAATAAAAAAGAAAGACAAAAAGACAAGAAAAAAAACATGGACTTAGGTTTATCTATTAAATTTTAGATTAATCCCCACCATTAGATCAAACTAGATGGATGGTGAGGATTTATCCCTTGGTAAGCATCAAAATAAGAGTAAGCATTTAAATTTTTCTCTACTTCGTAACATGTAAAAAACCCTATAGCAGAAAATTATACAAATATTGATGTGTATATACTAGTGTTTGTAAACCAGGTTTTAATTGTTTATCCTCTACGTGTATATACTAGTTCGATCATGAATATTATACAGTATCCATCTTTTTTTATTAGTTGTGTTTAGTGCAATGTGTAAGTTGTAGAAATATGTTTTTTTTCATTTTGTTTCATCGTTGAGATGATATAATATATTTTATATGACAAAAACTTGAATTATGTTTTCATAATTGTAATTATGTGACACGATAGCGTCAAATAATCAACGTAACTAAAAACACGAAAATATATATATTCATTCTTTTATGTACCAAACAAAGGAATTGATTCTTTAATCGATTCGACACTCTATTCTCAATTTTGCCAAACACTAGAATCCATTCTCTTATATCGACTCATTCTCTTTCTATGCCATTCCATTCTCCAATGCATTTCCATTCTTTGTGATTCATCATGCCAAACGTCCCTAACTACTTTTTCAAACAAAACATTTTATAGCCTTCCGTTCTCCGTGCCTTCCATCCTCCGACGATTATGTGACTTTTAGGCATTTTAAGCTATACAAACATACTAGTATATTGATATATACACTTGACATATTTTCAATCATTTTAGCTAAACGATAGACTAAACATATCCGCGTATGCCTATTCTAAGGCATTACGGCACAATCATATTTTCCCAATCTCCTAATCATACATCTGCTCGTGCATTTTAGGATTACGAAACTTTATCCAAGACATTGTAACTGATTACAATGGTCTTTCCTACTTCCTAGACATTGTGAGATACAATAGTCTCATTCGTTTTCAAGACACCGAAATCCTACGGTGGTCTCTATTACATTCTCGAACACTTTGTAAATCCTACGGTGGTCTCTATTACATTCTCGAACCTTTGTAAATCCTACGGTGGTCTCTATTACATTCTCGAGACAATCGTAAATCTTACGGTTGTCTCATTTATTTCTCAAGACATTGTGGGTTACACAATGATCTTTCTATCATCTGTGAGTTACACAATGGTCTCTCCACTATTCCTCAAGACATTGTGAGTTACACAATGGTCTAATCTACTCCTCGGATATTGTAAGTATACAATAGTCTCTAAAATTATCTTATAAACATTATATGATATTGTTTTACATGAAACCCGTCACGCCTATCAATTTCCCTAATAGAAATACAAGAAATAGGATTTCTAAAGACAAAGTGACTCATCATCTACAAAAGTCAAGTTCAAGAACTTTCTCTACCTTCATCAAATCTTTTCATCATTTCTTAGAAGTACTAACACGATTATGTTTCAAGGATATCATTCCGCCATATTCCTTTAAAAATCACTTTTGATTTTAAAACAAACTTGATATTTCCACCTAAGAATAATGGTAAACATACACTACACTCTTCAAATCGTCAACATATCACATCATTTTCTGAACCCCATTGAAATTCGGTATGTAAAAATTCACGATATCACGTTTCTTTCAAACACTAGTAGACATAAAACTATACGATATAGCCTTCATCCCGAAACCACCTAAGATATGTTCAACTTTGGAAATGGTTTAGATAAACCACTTGCCACTAGCAATACTTTCCTACAACGATGCTTATCACATCATTACAAACCATTTTATATCACCAATATCTTACACCTTTGATTAATAATAGTTACCCTAACAAAACAAAACTATTCCATTTTGAGGCACTATATGACGAATGTGTTAGTTAACCATTTCTTTGAACTAAGGTGTTTAGAGATCACCCACTGAAATAACTAAGAAAACTATACAAATACAAATTAGGCTCCATGCCGCACACTATCACCAAAAACTCCATGTTAGAAATTAAGGTTTTATTGATAGCCTCGATACAATAAGATATGATTCGTTTTGAGAATCGGTAAAAGCCAAACTTTAGGTATATTGGGCTCTATAAGATTTAAACAAAACCCTTTAGGTTATCAACTTAAGCCACATGGTACATAAGACATTCTATGACTAGAAATTTGAAAACACAAAGATTAGAATTTGGCGTATACACCCTCATTTTCCTAGACATTTCAACATCGGATATCACACATTGAATTCCGGGCCAGAATTCCCATTAAGGTGGTAAGACTGTAACAACCCACATTTTTCGAGTTACTTTTCATATTGTTGAAAAGTTACTATTCACTTTTACTATTCACTTTCACTATTCATGCCGTAAAATTTTTAATCCACATTCTCGTAAGTTTAGTAATAACACGAGAGTTCGACCATCGTTAGATCATTTTCGCAAAGTTATTAAGAAAACATCGTTTTAAAGCTTCATTTTGGTGAACACCATTTAACTTCCAGCATAACGAAAACCGTCTCGACAATTTTTCTCGCATCGGATAAATTTTAGATCACTCACAATTAATTTGAGTATTTTAAGATTCATTTTATGTTACCAAATAAGCCCGGTAAGAAGAAAACTAAACTTACGTTTTAAACAATTCTACTTACATCCGGACTTAACGATTCACCTTTGTGTTTCTAATATGTTTTGACACTTTTACATTTTTGGAAAAGTCAAACATATTTCCTCCTCCTTTGACCATAAAGAAATTAAGCTTGTACGTTCTACGCTTTTGCTTAAATCGCTTAACTTTTAAACTTCACGATAACATTAAGTTATCCCGCGTATGACGAAAACCAAAGTTTGACATCTCATATCACTTTTAGACTAATTTTAGTCTATTCTAAATAAATTCACGGTCGTTTCCACGAAATTTCGTTCTTTTCGATAAACTGCAATTACACGCTTTTGACTCGTATTTCCGACTTTAAGCGGCGTTTTGCACCCAATAAGACTTATCACCCATTTTATATTTTTAGATAGAGTATAATGATGAGTTTCATCATTCCTGCAAGTTTCATATTTTTACGATACCGGTTTCGTTTTATGGCTTGGTTAACATTTAACGGAACCAAAACTCACTCCGTAATCAAGATAATACCAAAACTATCCACCTAAGTCATCTTATCTCTATATAAACGAAATTTGGTAGGGAGTCATCACCTTGGTGTCAAAATCCTAAGCATGCTACCTTTAGATAATTACATGTAAATCTAACCATGGTTAGTTTTAACCCAATATATAGTTAACCAAAATATCTAGCCTATAAATACCAAGCAATCACTTCATTTATTCTTGCACCACCCTTCTTAACATCTAAAGTCCTAAACCTAAGGCATTTCTTATAGATCTTGTAAGAACATTCATGTGTTCTTGGAGAAAACTAGCGTTTGATCTTCGTTCTTGGAAGTTTTCAAGAAAAAGACGTTATAATCTTCAAATATCTTCAAGTCTCCAAAAAGACATTGTTATAATCTTCATTTCTTCTTCGGGTTCTCAAGAAGGCGTTGTTATAATCTTCTAATAGCCTCGGGTTTCCGAAAATTGCAAATTCTACGTCGAAGCTCCGCTTATATTTCTTTTTTTTCCGTAATACTCAAGCATTCTATATTAAGGTAAGTATTTATAAAACTCAAAGTTATTTAAATACTTATAAACTTTGTTAGTTAATTTATTGTATTTATAAACTCTTAATATATAATATAATCAAGTAATTAAAATACATGTTTTACGTATTAAGTGCTACAATAGTAGGGAGCTTCATGTGAGGGGTTTCATTTGAGTAAAATGTATCGACGAGTTCATAGCCATCATTCTCATTATACATTTGCTATCATTTACTTTGAGGTGAGTTCATAGCCCCACTTTCTATTACTTTATTGTTTTATAAACCCTTGGGGGAGATACATGCTTTATTTTAAATCGAACACATTGCTTTCAAATTGTATGCTTATCTGAATGTATTATTTGCATTAAGTACCACTATTGCCAATCTTAAGTCCCTACTATCATGAACCATTAATCACTTGCGAGTGAACGCGAATATTGTGGATAGGCCTATTGGGATTGACGAATCCCGTTTGTGTTGACCGGGTAGGCAAACAAACGCAGTATATTTGAACATCTATAGGTTTATTGGCAAATTACCTATTAGGGCAACTGTTACTATTATATCAATTTCTATTGACAATCTGTTAACGTTTTCGGTATCATGAGCTTAGTGCAATAATATCTCTTTTGGTTTTCAAACCATTGGTGTGAATTTATAACTCACACTACAAACATTATGTGTTCAACTGATTTAACAAACTCTATGAATTTCACTCAACCTTTGTGTTGACAGTTTTAAGCATGTATTTCAGGTCCATAATGTCGAAAGCTGGCACGTAAGAGCAAAGACTAGATCAAGAAGGCTATAAATTTTATTATCATTCGAAAACCTATTTAATGTATTTTGTAAACAATGGAACCATCGGGACCTCATTTTTGTAAACTATGATATATATATAATCGAATGATAAATCTTTTAAACGACTCCATTAGAGTTCGTTTTCTATTATTATATTGTTGTGCCATGAAGTAACACCAGTTTGAATTCAGCTGCGTATCACGAAGTTGGGGTGTTACTGATTGGTATCAAAGCCACGCTTATAGAAACGGGTCTAATCGAGACTTAAATTATAACTACTTTTTCAAACAAAAACATTTTATAGCCTTCGGTTATCCATGCCTTCCATCCTCCAGACGATTATGTGACTTTTAGGCATTTTAAGCTATTCAAACATACTAGTATATTGATATATACACTTGACATATTTTCAATCATTTTAGCTAAACGATAGACTAAACATATCTGCGTATGCCTATTCTAAGGCATTACGGCACAATCATATTTTCCCAATCTCCTAATCATACATCTACTCGTGCATTTTAGGATTACGAAACTTTATTCAAGACATTGTAACTGATTACAAGGGTCTTTCCTACTTCCTAGACATTGTGAGATACAATGGTCTCATTCATTTTCTAGACATCGTAAATCCTACAATGGTCTCATTCATTTTCAAGACACTTTGAAATCCTATAGTGGTCTCTATTACATTCTCGAACAATCAGAAATCCTCGGTGGTCTCTATTACATTCTCAGACACTGTAAATCCTACAGTGGTCTCATTTACTTCTCAAGACATTGTGGGTTACACAATGGTCTCTCTATCTTTTCTCAAGATATTGTAGGTTACACAATGATCTTCCCATCATCTCTTAAAGACATTGTGAGTTACACAATGGTCTCTCCACTATTCCTCAAGACATTGTGAGTTACACAATGGTCTAATCTTCTCCTCAGATATTGTAAGTATACAATAGTCTCTAAAAATTATCTTATAAACATTATGTGATATTGTTTTACATGAAACCTGTCACACTGTATCAATTTCCTAATAGAAATACAAGAAATAGGATTTCTAAAAGACAAAGTGACTAATCATCTACAAAAGTCAAGTTCAAAGAACTTTCTACCTTCATCAAATCTTCGTCATTTCTTAGAAGTACTAACTGATTAGGTTTCAAGGATATCATTCCGCCATATTCCTTTAAAAATCACTTTTGATTTTAAAACAAACTTGATATCTCTACCTAAGAATAATGGTAAACATACACTACACTCTTCAAATCGTCAACATATCACATAATTTTCTGAACCCCATTGAAATTCAGTATGTAAAACTTCACAGTATCACGTTTCTTTCAAACACTAGTAGACATAAAAACTATACGATATAGCCTTCATCCCGAAACCAACTAAGACATGATCAACTTTGGAAATGGTTTGGATAAACCACTTGCCACTAGCAAGACTTTCCTACAACGCAGCTTATCACATCATTACAAACCATTTCACATCACCAATATCTTACACCTTTGATTAATAATAGTTACCCTAACAACAACAAAACTATTCCATTTTGAGGCACTATATAGACGAATGTGTTAGTTAACCATTTCTTGAACTAAGGTGTTTAGAGATCACCCACGAAACAACTAAGGAAACCATACAAATACAAATTAGGCTCCATGCACTTTACTATCACCAAAAACTCCATGTTAGAAATTAAGGTTTTATTGATAGCCTCGATACAATAAGATATGTTTCGTTTTGAGAATCGGTAAAAGCCAAACTTTAGGTATATTGGGCTCAATAAGATTTTAACAAAACCCTTTAGGTTATCAACTTAAGCCACATGGTACATAATACATTCTATGACTAGAAATTTGAAAACACAAAGATTAGAATTTGGCGTATACACCCTCATTTTCCTAGACATTTCAACATCGGATAACACACATTGAATTCCGGGATGGAATTCCCATTAAGGTGGTGAGACTGTAACAACCCGCATTTTTCGAGTTACTTTTCATATTTTTTAAAAGTTACTATTCATTTTTACTATTCACTTTCACTACTCATGCCGTAAAATTTTCTAATCCACATTCTCGTAAGATAAATTGTTTTAGTAATAACACGAGAGTTCGACCATCGTTAGATCATTTTCGCAAAGTTATTAAGAAAACATCGTTTTAAAGCTTCATTTTGGTCGAACACCATTTTAACTTCTGCAAAACGAAAACCGTCTCGACAATTTTTCTCGTGATCGGATAAATTTTAGATCACTCACAATTAATTTGAGTATTTTTAAGATTTATTTTATGTTACCAAATAAGCCCAACAGATCAAAACTAAACTTACGTTTTAAACAATTCTATTTACATCCGGACTTAACGATTCTCGACCGTGTTTCTAATATGTTTTGACACTTTTATATTTTTGGAAAAGTCAAACATATTTCCTCCTCCTTTGACCATAAAGAAATTAAGCTTGTACGTTCTACGTTTTTGCTTAAATCGCGTAACTTTAAAACTTCACGATAACTCATTAAGTTATCCGCGATGACGAAAACCAAAGTTTGACATCTCATATCACTTTTAGACTAATTTTAGTCTAGTCTAAATAAATTCACGGTCGTTTCACGACATTTCGTTCTTTTCGATAAACTGCGAATTACGCGTTTTGACCAGTATTTCAGACTTTAAGCGTTTTTGCACCCAATAAGAGTTATCACCCATTTTATACTTTTAGATGGAGTATAATGATGAGTTTCATCATTCCTGCAAGTTTCATATTTTTACGATACCCGGTTTTACGTTTTATGGCTTCGGTTAACATTTAACAGAACCAAAACTCACTCCGTAATCAAGATAATACCAAAACTATCCACCTAAGTCATCTTATCTCTATATGAACGAAATTAGGGAGGGGAGTCATCACCTTCGTGTCAAAATCCTAAGCATGCTTCCGTTAGATCATTACATGTGTAAATCTAACCATGGTTAGTTTTTAACCCAATATATAGTTAACCAAAATCTCTAGCCTATAAATACCAAGCAACCACATCATTTATTCTTGAACCACCCCTTCTTAACATCTAAACTCCTAAACCTAAGGCATTTCTTATAGATCTTGTAAGAACATTCATGTGTTCTTGAAGAAAACTAGCGTTTGATCTTCGTTCTTGGAAGTTTTCAAGAAAAAGACGTTATAATCTTCAAATATCTTCAAGTCTCCAAAAAGACGTTGTTATAATCTTCATTTCTTCTTCGGGTTCTCAAGAAGGCGTTGTTATAATCTTCTAATAGCCTCGGGTTTTCGAAAATTGCAAATTCTACGTCGAAGCTCCGCTTATATTTCTTTTTTTTTCCGTAATACTCAAGCATTCTATATTAAGGTAAGTATTTATAAAACTCAAACTTATTTAAATACTTATAAGCTTTGTTAGTTTATTTATTGTATTTATAAACTAATAATATATCATATAATCAAGTAATTAAAATACATGTTTTACGTATTAAGTGCTACAATGGTAGGGAGCTTCATGTGAGGGTTTCATTTGAGTAAAATGTATCGACGAGTTCTTGGTTATGACTTAAAGTGTCCTAGCTCCTCGAACGCCATTGCATGACCTCCGAATTGTAATGGCCGAGCGGTAGTACGAGTTATACAAACTAAAACCATTTCTATAAACAAACATACAAATACTACATCACGATCAATATAGAGACGTATATAGTTTTGTTATTTCTTTCGCATCATTATTTCAAACCTAAGTCATAACATCCTATTCTAGGTTGCTCGTAGAAGTTCTCACGGCATATCCATCATTCTCATTATACATTTGCTATCATTTACTTTGAGGTGAGTTCATAGCCCCTCTTTCTATTACTTAATTGTTTTACAAACCCTTGGGGGAGATACATGCTTTATTTTAAATCGAACGCATTGCTTTCAAACTGTATGCTTATCTGAATGTATTATTTGCACTAAGTACCACTATTGCCAATCTTAAGTCCCTACTATCATGAACCATTAATCACGTGCGAGTGAACACGAATATTGTGGATATGCCTATTGGGATTGACGAATCCCGTTTGTGTTGACCGGGTAGGCAAACAAACGCACTATATTTGAACATCTATAGGTTTATTGGCAAATTACCTATTAGGGCAACTGTTACTATTATATCAATTTCTATTGACAATCTGTTAACGTTTTCGGTATCATGAGCTTAGTGCAATAATATCTCTTTTGGTTTTCAAACCATTGGTGTGAATTTATAACTCACACTATAAACATTATGTGTTCAACTGATTTAACAAACTCTATGAATTTCACTCAACCTTTGTGTTGACAGCTTTTAAGCATGTATTTCGGTCCATAATGTCGGGTCGCACGGAAGAGCAAGGACTAGATCAAGAAGGCTATAAATTTTATTATCATTCGAAAACCTATTTAATGTATTTTGTAAACAATGGAACCATCTTGGACCTCATTTTGTAAACTCGATATTTATATAAATCGAATGATAAATCTTTTAAAAAGACTTCATTAGAGTTCGTTTTCTATTGTTATGAATGTTGTGCCATGAAGTAACACCCAGTTTGAATTCCGCTGCGTATCACGAAACTGGGGGTGTTACATTAAACTTAGACTAAAATACACTGTTGGTCCCTAAACTTATCCTGAAATATCACGTTGGGCCAAAACTTGCCTTTTTCATCGTCAGGAGTCCAAAACAAGCTTTTATAGGCTAAATGAGTACCTTGACCCATTTTCCGTTAGTCAACGTCTGTTATCTTCTCTCATGTGCCTTGCACATGAGGGCAAAATGGTCATTTTATCGTTTGGTTTATTATTTTGGTGGTACAACCTTAGGGACGAACGGTGCACTTAATAAAAAGTTATACCATCACTACCACCATCCTCATGTTATCTCTTTTCCTACTTCTCTCTAAATTTCGCTTGTCTCTCTAAAATTAACACAAAACCATTCTCAAATCTCATCCATCTACTCCAAAATAAGGAAAAAAAAAAAAAAAAAAACTAAATCTAACACCAATCTTCATTCTTCATCTTCATACCCACTCACATTATCAAAACCAACAAAATATTTGGGATGATCCATAAATGCGACAACCAACACCTAACATGCTTTTTTCAAATTAAACATTAAAGATTGACTTTTATGGAAACATTAAAGCTTGACATTAAAGGTCAAACAGAGTAACTGCAATCTTCAAATTAAACATACAGTTCTTATGGTAATTGAATAAATTCAACAACAATGATAAACTTTATAATGCATAGTATTTATATACACAGAACTTGGTTTTAGTTTGTAAAGAAGTTTATCATCATCACTGCCTTGCTCAGGTACTTTTATGTCTCTTTTTGACATATGATTATAACTTTACAGTATCTCGATAGTCGATATATTGTAAATGGTGATGAGTTTGATTCTGATCATCCAATTATTTAGTGGACAACTAAGAAGTTTGTTGATCCCAGTTGAGCAAACGATCTAATATAGAAACGGACTTGTAACAAAAGCTTATCAAGTATTACGCGGAATTTAACATTTGATCTTAAGAAGAAGAACAATTAACATTCAACACCTCAATATTATTTATTAATACGAATACTCTTACAGTATTAGGGTTTTGCAACCTTGAAGTGTATCGACCTTAGATATAAAACATACGTATATCTAACCTAACCTAGGACCTCCTTTTATAGGCTAAGGAGTCCTATACAATATACAATACTTAACCTACAAGATAAATATCTTTTCCATATTTATCTAATACAATAAACTAACCGACTATAGAAAACTAGCGATTCTTACTACATACTATCGCGAGCTACATAATACTACTAGCCATGTTATCTTCATCCGTGGTTACACTCTTCATCCGTGGTTACATCAAGCTTGTCCGTGGTTCCGATTTCAGAGTAATTCATTATCCAAGGAACCTAAAACCCAACAATCCTCCCCTAAACTTGATAAATTCTAACAGAATTCTCAAGTTTCCTTTAAGCTCAAAACATCTGAATTGGAGGATGTAGTCAAACACTTATTAGCTTTAAGTATCTTCTCATACTTCTTCAACAAATCATAAGCTTGACCATCATAGGATACTAACATCTTGAAACAACCAGGCTTCAACATCTGAGCAATTATTCCTGGATGCTTATTCAATTTAGGATAATCACCTTCTACAAGCATATGAATAATCTGTCCAGAAACAGTTAAAACATGAACTCCACAGGTTTGATATAAAAACCATCTAGTAACTTGACCATTGTAGAGTCCTTGCCATTCAGGTTCATCATGAGTAGGCTCAAATAGAATCTTCAAATTATGATACATCAGCCTCTCATGATAATCATCTGGATGTACTTCACCAAATTTATTCTTGTAAAGTATCCAAAGATTCAACAAATCATCTCTATCAAAATACTAAAGCATTTGTGAAAATTTATTATACTCAGAAACTTCATTGTTGAGTCTTAGAATTTTCCAAACCCCTTCACTTCCATCTAAAAGCTTAAATTCATAAGAAGTGATTTGATTTACATCTTCAACTACTTTCAATCTTTTAGAATCAGATGTTACCTGAACCTCAGATTTTCTTTTTCTTTTACTTTGCATCCATTCATCATGTTCTTTAATCCACTCTTCTTCCTTTTTAGAATTCATTGGACAGAAATCATCATGATTAATTTTCATACATCTCTCATAAATCTCAAAAATTCTTTTAAATGAACAACTACTGAGATTATCAGAAACATATATGCCTGAATTCTTGATAATCTTCATCAATACATTCCTCAGCTGAGCAATAGTAGGAGGTTTCCTTCTTACAACTCGCTTCTTTTCTTTACTAACCTTCCTTGCCAGTATACCCAAAAGTCTAGCTTTTTCTTCATCATCAAACAAAGCCCATTCTTTTACAAGATACTCATCATTTATTAATTCAGAAGCTTCAAGATAATTTTGTGATTCATACCATGCAGCTAACAATTTCTGACTAGCTTCTTCTTCATCTTGCTTTCTCTTCACCAAAACTGCTTTATCCTCAGCTTCAAGACTTTTAGCATACTCTTCATCATAAGCTTCTTGTTCTGCTTTATTTTTAAACTTCAGCACTACCTCTTTACCTTTTCCAACATTAGATTTAATCACTTTCTTTTTCAAAGGTTCACCAATAACCAAACTTTTACCTCTTGGTTTTGTGGCGAGAGAGCGAATGATAAAGCAGTGCAATGATTGATGTAGGTATAGATGATGTTTTGCTCGGATTAATCAATGTACTTTCATGACCTCTTTCTCTACTTCTTTAGGCTTAGATGGTAATTCGAAAGATTTGTAACAACGGTAGAAGTAGTTGTGATAGCGATGGGTATGACAATAGTAGGAACAATAGCCAAATCGAAACAACATCGGTGGTTACAAAAGTACTAACCAGGTTTCGGATATACTATCGATTGTTGTGTTCTCGCACTATGTCAACATTCTTCAATTCTTCAAGAACAACCGCATTCCCATCTTTATCGAAACCAAAAATCTTGATCTCCATCACAACATCTTCCTCCATAGTTACACCAATGATACATCCACAGCCTCCCCGAATTCATACCATCACTCCTCCCTGTTTGGATACATCATTCACATTTAGATCAGTGAGAGGAGTTCACCTTCTTTTCTTTCGTCGCAAAGCTTTCAAAATGACAACTCCGTGTCTTTTCACTTTCTCCAAAACCAATACTTTATGCTTCAACCTCCGAATATCCTTACCACGGAAGCACGGATAACGCTCAGAGACCGTAGACAATGCCCTCCAATTTAGCACACTTAACCGTCAATTCATTTAATCGTTCAAGAATATCCTCCCACTTGACACATGTGATCCGGTCCGAGAGGTGGTTCATCGAAAAAGTCATCATGTACATATTCATTAACCACAATTCATTGTCGTTTCCAATCTATCCTCATCACTTGAGTTGTGTTAAGCGCCCGAGAGGTGAATCCTTGGATATAGAAAACATAGCACCGCATCGAGCTCGATCATCTATGCACCTGTAGCGCCCGGTTGGCTAGGGATACCCCACCGTGTTAAGCTCCAAAGAACTTTCCACATTAGGGTTGCCAAGGTTGGGTCTTATTGATGTTTCCACTATCCCGACCAAGATCTAAGTATGAATCGGTGGTGGAAGCCCTTCCAATCATGTCACCTCAACTCCTTGTGACAACCTCATTAACCAAACCACTAGCACTAGCTCGAGGAAGCCGAGAGCCTGTGTTCTCCTAGTCCATGATGCAAGACCTTCATTAAACTCGAATCGGTGGGAAAAGTAAGCATGTGAGGAAATAAAGGAACATCTCTAATGACAACATTCTGTGGCTGATTCCTCATATGTGCAAACACTCGAGGAAGCATACGATGTACCTCATACTCTCTAATATGTTCAATAGGATCTTGTATTTGATGTTCCACAAGCAGTTGAACAAACCTAGGATACAAATAATATTTACCCTTCTTCCTAATATTCGCACTAACCCCTCATATATCATCTTAGACCGCTTAAATTTCCTTCCATCGACAAACAAATAATAGCGAGAGTAATTTTGAAGGAAAATCATTAAAGCCTGTGGTCTTATTGCTCATACACATCAACAAAGTGTGAATCAAAACTTCCATTGTTGAGAAAACAAACTTTTAAAAATTGTACCTTTTCACCTCTCTGTGTAACCTAATCTCTAAACCAAAGAACAATCTCAACATCCGTAAGATTATCAACACCATCGATCATCAAGCCTCAAAACTTCTAATAAGCTCCTCGAAATGTAAATAGCATTCTCATCCACCCTAGTACTAAAAACATCGAACCCATTAACCTCTTCAAGTTTAGCATTCTTCCAAAACTGACGTATGTAGGCTTTAAGAATGGTAGGTTCAACCGTTAAAGCAAAGTGAATGGGACTATGAACAAGGAAATCAATCATCTGATGAAACCCTTCAGATCGAGCATCCTTAGTAAGTATAGCAACAAGATTATGTGAAGTGGAATACGTCTCAGCCATTGTGATAATGATGTAAATGAAGTGGGTTTTGTGAATAAACCAAAGAAAATGATTAGGGTTTAAAGGTATTGCCCAGGGAAGAAGGTAACAGATCAAAGAAAGTGATCTATCCGTGAGTTTGGGAAGGGATATATACTTTTGCCAAAGTGTCAAAACAACCCCTGTAGTATTCAAAACAGAGGATCATACAATCATTGTTCCACAACAATCGTCCGCAGTTGTAACACACCATCGATGGATCAGATGATCACTCCTCCCAACTGGTCCAAATTAGAGCAAGCAAATTTTATGCCACTTGAAAAGTGATCTCACAAGATATGAAGGATTATACAAAAACAATCTATCACAAATTTTTTTTTTTTTTTTTTTTTTTTTTTTTTTACAAACACAGGCAAACACAAGAGGCTCTAATGCACACACATCCTTCTTTCCTGTAAGACAACACAAAACAAACACAGAGACAAAGATTATTGTTTTCAGTGGTTAGTAATAGCCAGAAGTGGTTATAAACGACCTATCCGGGGTTAGAACAGGAAAGTCAACATAGTCAACTTCTAGAATATATCTCAGTCCAATCCCCAAGAACCTCATTAACTCTCCAACCACATTGAACCTGCCCCATATTAACTTCAATAACCCTAAACTTCACTTATAAAAAGCACCCAAATATCATATAACGCCCAAACCAATCAAGAGATAAAAACCCTAATTGCTCCAAAATCCCCAATCAATCAAAATGTGGAACCCTAGTTGGAACAAACCGAGTGGTGGATCTAACCTCCTTCTCATCCTCTTCATCATCTTCATCATCAAGTGAAGATGGAAACCCATGGTCGACCTATTTGCCTCCACTAGAATCAAGACCAAGAAAATCTCCATTTCTCCATCATCTAAAGATGATAGTGTGGTGAATCCAAGTGATGCCTCAAGACTCGATGACTCTTCTAAGAAGAGGACTTCAAACCCCAAACCTTCATCATCTAACCCCAACCAAGACCTCGAGCAAGAAACCCACCACTCCCTAGTGACGAGAGGGTGGTTCTTGGTCTTAGTGCACCAAGTCATGGTGCTTCTTCACACATCGTAACCGTGGAAGGAAAAGGGAAGATGGAGTAAGTTCTTTGAATGGTGGTAAGAGAAGATGGAGCACAAGAAGAATATCATATCATCCATCTATCCGCGCCAATCGCCTTCACTTCTTCGTTTGCATCAATCCATCCTTTCCATTTTGATCCTTAGTCGCTTCGTTTGCATATGATAAATGCATATCCAAAGATTCAAACGATATAAGCAAGGATAGTAGTAGTAGAAATCATGTATAGATGTAGTCTTTATTTAGCACTTGAAGTTTTATTGTGTCGTAGTCGTAAACCTGCTTTGTTGAATGAACAATGTAACTTCAGTACTTCTTGCATATCTATAATGATTTAGCATTTTCCTGCACAATGGTTAGTGGAAACACAGAACAACTAGCAGTGGATAGATCAACTCTATCAGTGGTTAGAAGCAACACTATCAGTGGATATAAAAAGGAATAGCAATACTAAGATTACATGATAACAGTTCAATACTTTTACAAACTTATACACAAAAATTTGAGAATTTTAGAGATTAATCATTCCAATACTAACAACAAGATACTGAAACCTCCCACATCAAAAGCTTTGGTGAGAAGATCGGCAACATTGAAATCGGTATGGATTTTTACCATTTGAATCAACCTTTTCTCATTACAATCTCTAATAAAGTGATGTCTTATCTCAATATGTTTAGTTCTACAATGTAAAACAAGATTTTGATAATGCAAATTGTCTTGTTATTATCAATGTAAATCTTAGTATGCATAAATTGTACCCAAAGTCCAAAGAATTGATTACGAATCCAAAGAACTTGACCACAACAACTAGCGGACCACATATTCAACCTCGGTTGTAGAATTTGCCACAATAGTTTGCTTCTTTGCCGCCAAGAAATTAATCTGCTTCCCAAGAACCGACATCCTCCGGTGGTAGACTTCCTATCCGGACTAGCTCCGATAGTCACCGCTGTAGGCCACCAAATCAAAAGGAGAATCCTTAGAGTACCAAAGGCCCAATTTAGGATGACCTTTCAAATACCTAAAGATCCTTTTAATAGCATTCATGTGTGAGGTATTGGGTGTGACTTGAAATCTTGCACACACATATACGAGAACATAATGTCCGCCTAGATGCGAGAAGATACATCAAAGATCCAATCATGGATCTGCATAACTTCAAATCAACTTTGGGACTTCCATCATCCGGTAGCATAGGTTTTGAGTCTCCATAGGTGTACTTGCACTTGTTTACATCTTGAAACCCAAATTTCTTCAACACATCACCTACATACTTGTCTTGACTAATGAAAATACCATCATCCTTTGTTGAACACAGAGCCTCAAAGAAAGTGAGTTCTCCATAGAACTCATCCGAAACTTATCATGCATAAGTTTCTCAAAATCTCTGCATAGCTCCTTGTTAGTAGACCCAAAGATGATGTCATCTACATAAACTTGAACCAAGAAATATCATCTTTGTGCTTTCTAATGAACAAAGTTTTATCAATCAGCCTCTTTTAAACCCATTATCCATCAAATAAGTAGATAGGCATTCATACCATGCCCTAGGAGCCTGATGCAATCCATACATAGCCTTCCTCACCCTGTAAACCTTGTCGGGATGATCGGATCTTCAAAACCGGAGGTTGACAAACATAAACCTCCTCATCAATAGTGCCATATAAAATGCACTTTTAACATCCATCGATACACAACAAAATTCTTGAATGAAGCATAAGCCAAAAACAATCTAATAGCCTCTATTCTTGCAAGCTGGTGCAAATACTTCATCATAGTCCAAACCTTCGGTTTGTGTGTATCCTTGAGCAACCAATCTTGACTTGTTCCTCACTACAATTCCTCTTTCATCTCTTTTGTTTACGAACACCCATTTAGTCCCAATAGCCCTCTTCCCATTTGGAAGATCAACCAATGTCCAAACCTCTTGAAGTTTGAACCAAGAAGCTCCTCTTGCATTGATTCTACCCAAACTTCTTCATTAAAGCTTCTTCTATTCTCTTGGGCTCCTTTTGAGACAGAAAACAAGCAAACAAGCAATTTTGCGGATCTTTATGATTGTTTCTTTTGTGAAGAGATCTTGCAAAGAACCCATGTTCGTGAAAGGGTTCGTGTTCTTTACCCCGCTTCTTGTTTGAACTGGAGTATTCAAATTTCCAAGAATCTGTTCCTTGGGATGAATCTTGTGAATTCTGGTAGAAGTAATTGGACTTTCATTAATAACAGTGTCCAAATTAGTCAAATTAGCATTGAAGAATTCATCCATGTCTTCATCATCAGTAGGAGTATCAATCTCAATTAAATCAGGCATATTAGGATCATGTGGATACTCCTCATTACCAAATAATGGCTTTGGATTAGGTCCAAAGAAAGTACTATCACCAGTACTTGTAGCCGGAATTTCACTTGAACTATCAGTGGTAGAAGATGGCTTGGCAGCGTTTACAGATGGTCTATCAGCACTTTCAATAGGCTTAGCAGTGCTTGCAGACTACTTTTTCTTCTTTTCAATTTCTTCTACCGACACTGAGTTATCTTGCAACAACTCATCCTTATCTTGATGATGATCAACTTTGCCTCCGAATTCAAGACATCATCACGGAGGGACCTTGCTTGTGAATGATGGAAGGAACAGAACCGACTTTCCACTTTTCAACCAAATAGAACTCGTTGGAGAATCGACTTCTTTTGAAGATGTATCTACGTCGAGAATCCTTTTGTATACCGCATCGACATTAGTGGAATTTCCGCAATGATAGGCTCATAATTCATAGATTTGGTTAGCATATCAATGTTAAACACCGATCGGTCCTTTGGTCTCAACACTAGGGTCTTTTCACCGAATTGAACATGTAGGTTCTCTTCTACAATTCTAGTCCTCCTATTGTATACTCTAAAGGCTTTGCTATTTGTAGAATAGCCTAAAAAGTATCCATCATCAGCTTTTTCTTGAAACTTGCCTAGGTAGTCTATGGTATTCAAAATGGTAACAGACACCCAAAAGGTTTTAGGAATGCAATCATTGGCTTCCTACCATGTAACGACTCATAAGGGTCTTGTTATGAGGCTTCACTACCTTACTTCTATTTTGCACATAACATGCAATTCCTCAACTTTCAAAAGGTAGTTGGTAACTTAGACTCGACAACATAGTCCTAGCAAACCTCAATTAGTGTTCTATTTTTCCTCTCGGCTACACCATTCTGTTGTGGTGTTCTAGCAACACTAAACCTGCTTTCAATACCTTTAGCTACGTAACCGATTCATCACATCATTCTTAAACTCGGTTCCATTATCACATCGATTACTTTTACCTTATGACTTACTAGATTTTCTATCTTAGTAATGAAACTCTTAAGAATCTCACTAGTCTCACTCTTAGTAGCCAAAAAGTATACCCAAGAAAATCTACTATAATCATCAGTGATAACAAGGTTGACTTGCTTTGAATCAACTTTCTTAACTGTCTCTATCTTTTCAGATTTAGTTGATTCAGTTCTATCATCCTCAGTATCTGATTCCCAATCTTCAATGATGGGAGCACCAGATAACTTATTAGAACTTATCTTAGGTATTTCAGTCTTATTATTTCTTCAATAGGTTTATTAAAACTGAATTCACTACTAAATGACAGTTCTTTAGCAGGTGGTGCATGTTTCATCAAGGGGGGTGGTGGCATATCATTGTATCCTAAACCAAGACCATCTTTGAACAGTTTTGACCTATTGGTTTCGTACAAGATCGAAGCATCTTGTGTTTTAGCAACCCTAACTACATGTTTTGCTTTTTCCTCTAGGGCCTGTAGTTTTGCACTTTTGCCTCGCTAGTTTATCTTTAAGAATTTTAATCTCTCTGCTTTTAAGATCAATTTCACCACCTAGTATATTGATCTTTCTACATCTCAAACTCACATTTAATCTGAAATTTTAGCTTCTTCTACACCTCTAAACCAACTCTATATCCTAAGTTATCTAGAGTCAATCTCTACTTCTTTTCTCATACTCTCGGTGATAGCCTTTTGAGACTCTAAGTTATCGAACATGATTTAAAGAACAAGTAGATGTTTTAGAATCATTAGATACCTCGAATCGACCCGAAGATGAAGCATAAGCCATTAGAGCAAAGTTATGCTCTTTTGAAGCTTCACTAGCAAGAAAAGCTGCATTTGGACCTTCTTCAACTGATCACCCAATCATAATCACCAAGTCCATCCCGAGCAACCAAAGTCAAGAAGTAGCGTGCTCTTCCATTGTCTTCTTAATGCCTTCAAGTCTTTTAGGAGCTCGACATTCCCAGCAAAGTGACCTTTCTTCTTGCGCTTAAAGCACTCCATCTTGCTTTTGTCGAATCCACTCTCCTTTGACCATCATACTTAACCTGCCTTCCGGTCCTCCTCGAAACTTCCTTGCTTGAGAGCCAACATTGCCATTTGCCATTGAAGATTAATCTCTTCAAGATCATCGGGATCAATTTGATCCGGATCTTGATTCAAAGACAATAACACCGGTAGTTAAATCGCCCGAAAAGCACAGATTGCACCATCATCGACATTATCACTAACGATGGTATTGTTTGCAATAGCCGTGGTTATATCATAGGCGCAGATGGATACATCGTGTGAACTTTTGTGATTTGTGGATACAAAAGCAATGTTTTGATTTGTAGAAGACGAGTTAGAAAAGGTATTCTCGGACTCATAAACCTTCAGTTATTGAAGAGATTGTCTAGAGTCATTGTAGCAAAGTCCGCCTTATTTCTCCACACTATGGTATGAATAGCCCAATCGGATGATAAGCTCTTATGAACTTCAAATTAATATCTTCTTGAAGGAACTTGTAACCCACCGCCTTGATTGGTGATAAGTTTTTGAAGCCTATTGTATGTACCATCAATCTTTTCTCCACTTTGAGCGAAGAAGGTTTCAAGCGATGCTTAAGCATGTTCATCCTTGACTTCTTGGTAGCTTCATTACCAGCAAACCTTAATTCAAGAGCATCCAATAGTTCTTTAGCCGACTCATACTGATCAAAGTCTAATGCAAACTCATTAGGTATTCCCATGGAGAGAAGACTGTGAGCTTTGATCTCCATCTTCCTCTTAGCTTTATCAGGTTCACTAACAATGGTAATCTCCTTACCATCCTCACCCTTCAAAGGAAGAGTGTCTCCTTTTTCAACAACATCCCATAGAGCATAATCAATCATGCGAATGTATTGCCTCATTCGCATCCTCCAAATTTGATATTCACCATGTTTGAGCATGGGCACCTTTGAAGCGCCACCATATGAGTTTCTTCGACATCTTAACTTACTTGAGTACAGATTAACGGACTTCTTCTTGATAATAGTTTCTAGATCACAAGCTCGATACCACTTGTTGATCCCGGTTGAGCAAACGATCTAATATAGAAACCGACTTGTAATAAAAGCTTATCAAGTTTTACGCGAATTTAACACTTGATATTAAGAAGAAGAACAATTAACATTCAACACCTCAATATTATTTATTAATACGAATACTCTTACAAGATTAGGGTTTTGCAACCTTGAAGTGTATCGACCTTAGATATAAAACATACGTATATCTAACCTAACCTAGGACCTCCTTTTATAGGCTAAGGAGTCCTATACAATATACAATCGTAACCTACAAGATAAATATATTTTCCATATTTATCTAATACAATAAACTAACCGACTATAGAAAACTAGCAAGTGCTTACTACATACTATCGCGATTACATAATACTACTAGCATGGTTATCTTCATCCGTGGTTACACTCTTCATCCGTGGTTACATCAAGCTTGTCCGTGGTTCCGATGACTTAGAGTAATTCATTATCCAAGGAACCTAAAACCCAACAAAGTTTTAGATAATCAAGGGTGTCTAGCATTGCGTTTGAAAATACTTTCTTGGTTTTCACAACCTTAAAACATTAGATCCACATCTAATCACTATCATTGCGTTGTTACAAGTTATATTTGAAACGTTATGCCTAGAACCATAGTAATAGAAGGGCATAGGTTTAATCTGGATTATGAAACAACTATATTCTTTTTACTTTTGTACTATGCTATTGTAATCAATTTACTTTTATTTGAAATTCTATAAACTAAAGTAATTAAGATGTTTAAAACGTTAATCTTTAAATCACATGATATAATTACAGATGAGTGGCTCGAAGTGACTCAAGAACGTCTGTGAGGTCTAGATTTTGATCTAGAGGCTCGCTTGGTGCATGGAGAACAATGTTAACAAAGTCGGGCTGATTTATCTTCTAGAATCTTCCTCTACCATGGTAACGTCTTACAACCACAAGAAGCTAAGTCGGTAAAAAGCAGTCTTCCAAACACCATGGATAACATAACACTTGAAGAAACCGAACATGATTCAAGCACTTCCACCTCGAGACATAGTATGCGTTTAACTTTAGTTGTTGTTGTCTCCATAGTCATCATGAGCTAGTTACATATTTCAAACATGCTCTTAATGCATTGTCTAAGAAAGGCGGATTTTATTATGGATCTTTATGGTGGTACATCATCCGAATGTGAACTTAAGATGCAAAGGAATTCCCAAATTTCACGGTAATTTGTTATTCAATATAGGCTATTATAGGCACTTTGACATCAAGTAAAAAGCGCCATTCACAAATGTTATATACTTGACGGATTTCGATTATAATTTGCCAAGATACATGGGAGCAAGTGGATTTGATATCGCTCAACGGAAAACAAGAATCGGTCAGATTATGCTCGCTAAATCACCGAAGAAGAAACTTCGCCACGCATTTTCATATAGTTGGAGATTGTGATTTATCTTTTCTTTTATTAAATCCTTGTGCTTTATGGATTTGGATTATTTTGACGGTATTTTAGATATATTACTATTGGTCTAATAGTTACTAATTTTGTGTCCGGTGGTCGCTACTGAGATTAAAGATTGTATGGAAGAAGCGAGATTTCGATCTGTTCATTTTGGATCCGCCAAATGCCGACGGTGAGAATATTAAAAGCATGGAAGGGTTTGGTTCATTCGATATATCAAATATGAAGAAGTTACAAGTTTTCAACAGCAAGATTCATGGAATGCTTATATTGTTGCTGTTTCCTAGTGATAAATATGGGAAAATAAGGTTAATTTGAATTTGACTTTCCCTAAACAATTTTGCACCGAAAAGTTTTTATAGATTTTCGAGACTATGAATCGTTAAAATTTTCTATTCAACAATTCTTAGCACCAATGTGAAAACACTATATATAAGCCAAGAACATTTATCTTCTTCAATCAATGTGGGATGTAGTTTTTATCATATAACTTTAGTAAACTACCTAAATGATGACTCATGCTCCTTTAGTATTCGATACCATTTATGTGTACTTATTCATCTTTATACTTTGACGAATCAAGGTACTAGGATAACTCATGCCAAGTTTAAATACAATTATTTTAATTTGTATAATTTCATCTTTTTGAATGATTTGCTATGTCAAAGTGAATGATGAAAGTGTGTTTTCGAACAATCTACGTGGAATGGCTAGTCTAGGGAGCATTTTAATTCCGTCCATTTGTAATTGTCGCGGTCCATGTTTAATTTATATTTCGTTTTGGATGCATCGGTTGCTCGTAGTTACACTGCTCTTAAGTTTTTAAATAAAAGAAAAAGAGAAGAGTTAAAATGAGCAAAAAGAAGAGAGATAAATGAAATTAAACTTTTTATATTTTGTTCTGAGTTAAGAGAAAAGAAGAGATAAAAGATGATTTTACAATTATACCCTTGATTATATATTAGGTAATTTAAGTAAATTTATTTATTAAAGCTTCCTTTATAACTTCTCCAAATCATCCTACTTTTGGAAATAAGTTTAGCCAAAATTACTCTCTTCTTCTTTTCTTTTCTCTCCTAAAAAACTCAGAACACAATTTATTTTGTTTTCTACTCACTTCTGTTTTCCTCGTTCAAAATAAAACTCGAACGCAGCGTTAATTAATAGGATGCATGGCAAGAAGGAAGTAAGTCTCGCAATATATTTGCTTGGAATACATCGTTTCATGAAACTTGACATGCGCATGGTGTATTGATGTAGTGTGTCATGTAGTTGCTATTATTGATACTTACTCTTACGGATTTTTTTTATGTAGTGTTAATTTTTGAAAAAAAAAGATTTTTTTTAAATTTATCTTAAATATATCCGGTTTATCGAAATGTGTTTCTAGTATTAATATTATATTACGGTTCATTTTTTTATACCCGATCACATTTGGTTCGATTTACACCGCTTGACAATGCAAAACAACATTCTCGTAATATGTATAATCTCTTCAATGACTTGTGATAGCTATGTAATTATGCTAACATTAGACTTAACATTAGGGGGCTAATAACCTATTAAAGCACTATAGTTGTCGAAAATGGCAGTTCTGCCTAGCGAACGAAAAAAATAATTTTATTAGACATTAATGTTGACATTTTTGTCTTTCTTTAAATATTATGACCATTTTACCCTATGAAAAAATTTCAAAAAAAAAAGGATTTCGAAAAAAACTCACAGAAAAATTTTTTAATCTAAAAAATAAAAATAAAAAATCACATGTCACAAATAAATTTCTAAAAAATATTATTTCGGAAAAAAAAAATTAAAAATAAAAAGAATTACGAAAAAAGTTCAGAAATTTTGTTTAATCTAAGAAAAAATAAAAAAATCTCATGTCACAAAAGAAGTTTATTTAGAAAAAATTTCACAAAAAGAGTTTCAAAAAAAATCATAAGTTTTCATTATATCGTTTTACTCTGCTTTCACATGTTTTTATTCACTTTTGATTTTTTTTGTCACAAGTGAATTTTTATCGAATTTGTTTTATTACAAAATATTACAAAAAATTCTATTTTTTCGGGTATCACAAAAAAATTCTAAAAACACATTTCAAAAGAAAAAATTGAAAAAAGTATTTCAAAAAAATTCAAAAAAAAATTGGAACAACAATTTGAAAAAAAAAAGTATTTCGAAAAAAAAAATTGAAAAAAAAAATTGAAAAAAAAAATTCGAAAAAAAAATTATTTCGAAAAAAATTCAGAGAGGGTAAAATGGTCATAATATCCTTTACACGTGTCCTTTTAGTGAGGCGTTTTTGTCTTTTTATCTCTCAACTTTATCACCCTCTTTACTACTCATTTTAGTCAAACATAAAACCTAGGGGTGAAAGCGAGTCGAGCCGAGCCCGAGGCAGGCACAGAGCTCGAGCTCGGCTCGTTAAGTTTTAAAAGGATTGAGCTCGAGCTCGGCTCGCTTCGAGCTTTAAATTTTAAGCTCGAACTCGGCTCGTGGTAAGTTATATAGGCTCAGATCTGCTCGAGCTCGGCTCGTTTATAAGATTTGGCCATAAAAGTTAAAGCTTAGCTCGTAATATATCTTTATTCTCATTAATAAGCTCGAGCTCGGCTCATATATATGTTAAATATAATACTTAAAATATCATAATGTCGTTTAAAAAACTTATGCTATTTTATTTTTATTTTTATTATTATTATTTTATCAATTTAGAGGAGGGTTTTTTTATGAAAAAGCTTCATTACAAGCTGATCCAGAGATACCCTAACTCGTATATATATATATATAATAATTACTTGTTACACAAGAAAGAAAAGAAGATAAATTGACCCCAAAATCCCATCACGCTTGCTTTCATTCTCAGCCAGCTGCGCACTAAACGAAAGGTAGGGATGAATCTTATTTGTTACATACATACATATGCTTTGATTCTTGTTAGTCTTTGTTTCGATTTGGTCTCAAAACTTAGGGTTTCGATTTGGTGTTTATGTACCTAATCAAAACTTATTAATTATTAGCAAGATCCTGTTTGTTTCTTTCTTTAGGGTTTGATCGGATCATTTTATTTAGGTTACATATGCTTTGATTCTCGTTCGATTTGTTGTTTATGTACCTAATCAAAACTTATTAATTATTATTATTATTATTATTATTATTATTATTTTTTTTTTTTATTTTTTTTTATTTTTTAAAAAAAAAAAACACTTATATTAAAACTCAAAGGATTACAAAGATTAGTGGGAGCCTCAAACCAACTGAGCCCCCACCTCTAGCAATGGTAAAACCAATCCTATTAAAGATATAAATTCTTTGCACGCGCCCAATGTCTTGAGTCATCGAGAACGTCGAATACACTTGAGTAAGGTGATCGCATCTTCTCAAGTTCTCCAAAAGAGGAAAAAGAGAGGGAGAAAACCATACCCAATATCCGCACATTTTGCCTCGTACTTGACCCGTTTACCGAAAGCAAGATCACCGACCACTCGCCTCGGTATAAAATCAATCAACCCGGTTTGCGTCAAAGGCGACGAACCCGTAAGATCAACACATACATCATGTCCACTATCCAGGGTCGCAATGCCTGGTGGTTTCAATCCTCAAGAGGACGACGACCCCGACAAGCTTGCTTTCAGGAATGGAAGAAAAAGTGGAACAAATTCTACCCTACACCTGATGAGGAAAATGTTAAATTCACAAACTTTAAAGAAAATCTCAGTTCTGCGGTTTTTGTCACTCCTGCTCCTAAAAACGTACCACTTTGGACTGTTTTCAGCAAATTTGCGGACCTGACTTTCGAGGAGCACCGGATGCCTCCGTCTGGATTCAACTTTTCTGATGAAGATTCTGATTCTGATATAGATGAGCATCCCGATCGCCCCCATGTGTATTATCAATACGTCGAGCAGGAGGATGGTACACGTGTTTTTCAGAAATTCTACCCACCCTGTCTTGGTATTGATATTGAAAAATTTGTCCAAGAGGAGATCCAACGGCAACGTAAGTTCCTCTAGCTAATTTTACTCTTTCAAGCCTTCTTTTCTTTCTTTCTTTGTACATAATAATAATGAATAAATGAATGTTAGGTGCTGAAAAAGAAGGTACCAAAGTCAAACCCCAAAGTACCGTGCCACCCGTCAAACGCACTAGTAAGTTCCTCTAGCTCATTCAAGCCTCCTAATGATACAAGATTCAGTAATTCTCTCTTTGCACATAATAACACATAAATAAATGTTAGGTGATGACAAAGATGATACCAAAGAGGAGGACACTGTCAAACGCCAAAAAATAGGCTGTAAGTAGTTTTACTCCGTTCAAGCCAAATGCTAGATTCACCAATGTTAATGTATCTTTTCTCTGTAAAATAACATATATGTTAGGTGGTGGCCAAAAACAAGGATGTTGCAGTGACTGTGGAAAATGAAGAATCATAGGAAGCATTTTCCAAGTATGTGACTATGCGTATGCTGTCTTTATGGCTAATAAACTTCCTACTTATTTTTTCCATAAAGTGTAGATGAAATTAGACATTGTTGAAAGTTAATGTGCATCGCCAAATGAATGATGATAATTAAATATAAAACAAATCAGGGGCATTCAGTTAGCTAGACCTTAAAACTATCTTTTCCTTATTGCGGCAGTATCTATATTAGGCGAGTTTTATATTTTATGATGAATGATGATATCATTTGTCCGAGATGGTTTCTATTTGACACTAAATGTGATGAGGACTCTTTAGATATGCTGTTTATGCAACTACTTTTGATGAGACGTGAGTTTTGTATTTAGATTGCAAGTACTTGTTTGCAAGTACTTTTGGGGACTCTTTATGTATGTATGTCATTAGTTAGAACATATGTAGTCTGTTAAGTTGTGACAATAACTTTAACTCTTAATATCTTACCTAGTGTAGAGCCCTCTGATCCAACAAACTTTGCCTATTCCTACGACTATAGTAACACATTTTTGCCCAATTTTCTTATACTGAAGTGCCCAACATATAGTCGGTATATATGCCTTCTTGTTAATGCTATCCTAGATGTCTTCTCACAGTTCTTGGACAATTAAAACATAGTATTTGATGAAAGTTTTTAGTGGAGTAATCTCACTATGTTCACTTAAAGTTATGACTAAATTACACATAGATATACAGGTTACATACTTACATGGGATAAACCTAAAAGATAAGCTTACCAACTAGGTTCTCATTCGCAAAGCAGCAATATATATAAATATATACATTCATGAAAGTTTCGGTTTCTGTAAATATGAGAATCAACCTTATCATTGCAATACAAAGAGGTATTAATTGTCATTATCCCAGGAAATGTAGTCGTTTACGTGCTAGCCTCTGTTTGTGATGCAATAACATAGTAGCTTTCCATTTGATAATTAAGTCCAGTTTTTTCTTGAGATAGTTGGGCTATCGCTGGTTAAAGCTTCACCTTACCTTTTTGATTGGTGGCAGAAATAGTCATGAATGATGCGAAAGATGATTGATTGTTACTTGCTCACTCTCTTGTCTCACGACAATGACTGAATTTTTTATATTTACTACTGTAGGTTGATACTCTTTGTTATTTCCTTAGTAAACAATACTGAGATATTTATTATTCATAATCTGTGATTAGCTCTTTACCAGGATCTTCTATTCTTCTTTAAGATATATGGGGTTTATTCCTCTGGTTGACCAGTAGACTTGTAGGTTATTATGGAACATTTCAAATCTGATAAAATGCTGCAGTTTTGTCTATTCATGCTACTGTTTGAAATCTTATATTCCGTCTTTGCTGTTAAATGTCCTATTCCGTAAGGTTATCGCCAATATGTAGTTTTATATTTGTGATATCAATAGATTAGAGACTTGGTTTTGCACATCATTGGTTTTGCTCATTCTTGATTATTTTAACACTAAATGCTTTATTTTTTGTCTTGCATGTTAGCACTGGAGACGTGGATTAGATGGATTTGCATTGCATATTGGAGACGTGGATTAAATTTCTGTTGGGATATTGTGTATTGTTATTTGGATAATCTGATCATTTAGGGGTACTATTATCAGTATTTTGTGATTATATTTTGCGATTTGTTCGCACTTATTATGCTTGTTGAATTAAGAAAGTTTTCCCACATTTAAGTGTGTACATTTTTTAGAAGTTTTCACACTTAAAAGCTGTGTAGACTTGACCAATTTTTACACACTTTAAAGTGTGTACACTTGAGCAAATTTTTCGCACTTAAAGATGTGTGGACTTGGTTAAATTTGTACACACTTTAAAGTGTGTAGTAATTCTTCGCGGCCGATTTCTTCACATAAAGATGAAGTGCGAAGAATGTAAATCTATGCATTTAAAAATGCGTAGATATCAACGTTTTTGTTGTAGTGTCCACATAAATCATAAATGGCTTTATTAGGATTTGTCATAATAAAATTTGGATAATACTAAATACATCCCTGATGTACAACTATTTTAAACACGTTAACTACAGGGCTGTACCACTGTTGGAATTATATAATATGACAATCATATATAAAACACATAAAACATCAAAGAAACATGCGAAAGCGTATAGGAACGAATAATGAATAATTAACTAACACAAACATAAAGTATGCGTACATTTTTTATTATAGCCGAACAAGAATCAATTCCACAAAACTAGAAATTGAGATAAACCCTAATTAGGGTTTGTAGGATTATAAGAATTACCACTTACCGTTTTATAATTAAATCCAAGATATAATCAATAGTGTGATTGTACCAGGTTTGTGTAGTTAACAATACTTAAAATTAAATGACAATTTTCCACTTAATAGACTAGTTGATTTTTTCATATTTTTATCAGTGGTTTTTTCGCGTTCTCAAATCAAGTAACTAAAATAAATGAATGGATTCCACTGAAGAAAACGGAACAAACATAAACACATAATTCTTCTTTATTTTAGTATGTTTTGTTTAGTTTGTATCGAAATTACAGATTTAGGATCAAAATATTTTCGGTTTGTGTATTTTGTTAACGTTGGGCATGGAGATCATTAAATATGTGTAAATAGAGGATTAGTTGTGCAACTTTAAATAAGAAAATCTTGTTATTCTTGTGTTCATTTGACTTTTGAAGTCAGTTTTTCTGCACTTGAATTACCAATATTTACACATTTATCTTTTGTTACAGACAACGTACACCTTTGAGTTATTAAAGGTATTTTAACAAAATAAAATAAAAAAAATCAATTTCTAATATACACGTTCAACCGCAGTAGCACGCAGGGCAATGCTCCTAGTTCCTTAAAAAAGCATTTGATTCAAACACCAAAAAAGTTTCACAAATAGGTTTAGCTAAGTAAATTTATACTAACAAGCCAGGTAAAACAAGTCATATTTATAAAACTTGCTAATATAAGATGGGCACACTTAATGACCATAAGCTAGTTTTTAAAATAGTCCATACACAAGCCAAATATTTTTAATAGTCCATAAGCTAGTCAAATTCATTAGATAGACAAAAAAATTTAAGATATAGTCAAATACTTGATGAAGGGAACATTAAGGTAAGCTGTTGAGGCCAAGTTGCATCTTCCAGGGGAAAGCTTTCTGCATTAAACAAATTGAAATATATGAATATATCATAATTAAACAAAAACAACCAAGACAAGAAATGTGATATGTATATATAAATTACGAGAATCGAAAGCAACAATTATGGGTAAAATTTTGGTTAAAACAATAATGCCCTCTTATGGGGTTAGAATACTACAATCAAGATGTGATGGTGTTTCATACATGTTTTCTTCTATTAATCATACTAACTATAACTAATCCATGTATGAACATTTCAGGAAAAGATATTCTAAACACTTGATCCAAGTCTCACATATATATATATGGTGTTGACTTATGAAGCTGCATGCTATTAACAGACAACTAATCTCCCAAGCAACACATACATACAAAAAGAATTGAACCATCTTAATTACCTGTGAAAAATAATGTGCATATTATTACAAATTTACAACTGGAATGGGCAAATGAAAATGTTCAGGGGCAAGGGTGGGTTTGACAATATCATATGAAAAACAAATAACTTGAACTAAGATATTATGTCTCTATAACCTAAGAAAAATGCCCTTCAAAATTGACCTAGATGGAATCTTTCAGTCGTTTGTATTACTTCTTTAATGTTCAACCATCAAAATGTATATGAAATCCAGAACCTTCTTCCTCTATTACAGTAGAAATCAAAACCTTACTCATATGCATTAAACAGAAGTTTTTTAAAATTAAGGTTTATGGCTCACAAACATTAAACAGAAGTTTTTTAAAATTAAGGTTTATGGCTCACAAACACAATGCCACTCTTGTTTAATGAGATTTTTCACAATCTTTGACCCTCAAAACCTTGTAGAAACATCTGTACTACAAACTATGTGTTTAAGAATATAAAATGGTCAAAAGGGTATAAAATAAAGTGTTTTTAGAGGCTAAAAGCCCAAGTTTAAACATGGGTCAAGTCGGGTCGGGTATGGACTAAAGCAATGTGGAATCTGGGTTCATTACTTTTTCCCCTATCTTTGACACTATCATAAACCCTAACCCAAACACCACTAGTACAATAATACCAACTAAAACATCAAATTAAAATTACAAAACATACAACATGAAAGTGAGAAAAAACTGGTTCTTGGGTATTATTAACCATTTAACCTACTAAAAAGATGTGATTTTTGAAATGCAAGTGTTAGTATCAAAGCAGAAGATCGATATACAAACTAAACCACTTGCAGAAAAGAAAACATCTCCACAATAATATCATCATTCATCATAAAATATAAAACTTGCCTAATATAGATACTGCAGGAAAAGACAGTTTTAAGGTCTACTTAACTGAATGCCCCTGATTTGTTTTATATTTATTATCATCATTCATTTTGCCACATTAACTTTCAACAATGTCTAATTTCATCTACACTTTATGGAAAAAGAAAGTAGGAAGTTTATTAGCCATAAAGACAGCATACGCATAGTCACATACTTGGAAAATGCTTCCTATGATTCTTCATTTTCCACACATCCTTGTTTTTGGCCACCACCTAACATATATGTTATTTGCATAGAAAAGATACATTAACATTGGTGAATCTAGCATTTGGCTTGAACAGGTAAAACTACTTACAGCCTATTTTTTGGCGTTTGACAGTGTCCTCCTCTTTGGTATCATCTTTGTCATCACCTAACATTTATTTATGTATTATTATGTGCAAAGAGAATTACTGAATCTTGTATCATTAGGAGGCTTGAATGAGCTAGAGGAACTTACTAGTGCGTTTGACGGTGGCACGGTACTTTGGGGTTTGACTTTGGTATCTTCTTTTGAGCACCTAACATTTATTTATTCATTATTATTATGTACAAAGAAAGAAAGAAAAGAAGGCTTGAAAGAGTAAAATTAGCTAGAGGAACTTACGTTGGCGTTGGATCTCCTCTTGGACAAATTTTTCAATATCAATACCAAGTATGTGACTATGCGTATGCTGTCTTTATGGCTAATAAACTTCCTACTTTCTTTTTCCATAAAGTGTAGATGAAATTAGACATTGTTGAAAGTTAATGTGCTAGGCAAAATGAATGATGATAATTAAATATAAAACAAATCAGGGGCATTCAGTTAAGTAGACCTTAAAACTGTCTTTTCCTTATTGCGGCAGTATCTATATTAGGCACGTTTTATATTTTATGATGAATGATGATATTATTTGTCTGAGATGCTTTCTTTTCTGCAAGTGATTTACTTCTGCTTTGATACTAACACTTGCACTTCCAAAATCACATCTTTTAGTAGGTTAATAATACCCAAGAAACAGTTTTTTTTCACTTTCATGTTGTATGTTCTGTAATTTTAATTTGATGTTTTAGTTGGTATTATTGTACTAGTGGTGTTTGGGTTAGGGTTTATGATAGTGTCAAAGATTGGGGAAAAAGTAATGAACCCAGATTCCTCTTCATAGACAAAATTTGGATTTGCGATCCCCTGTAACTTATGTAACTCTTATTCTTATTCAACACCATCAACTTCATTTTTCACCTTAAATTGGTCAAAGGCAAATGATGAATATAAGGAAAGGAGATCAGAAAAGTAGGCGGACGACTTATAGTATAGGTCGGATGTTTTCAGTAATCTTACACTCTTCCTCATTAAAGTGAGGAAATTTCTTGCTACTGAGTTTGCTATTAGTCCATACCCGACCCGACTTGACCCATGTTTAATCTTGGGCTTTTAGCCTCTAAAAACACTTTATGTTATACCCTTTTGACTATTTTATATTCTTAAACACATAGTTTGGTTGTTAGTACTTAGTACAGATGTTTCTACAAGGTTTTGAGGGTCAAAGATTGTGAAAAATCTCATTAAACGAGAGTGGCATTGTGTTTGTGAACCAGAAACCTTAATTTTAACCAAAATCTTACCCATAATTGTTGCTTCCGATTCTCGTAATATATATATATATACATATCACATTTCTTGTCTTGGTTGTTTTCGTTTGATTATGATATATTCATATATTTCCATTTGTTTAATGCAGAAAGCTTTCCCCTTGGAAGATGCAACTTGGTCTCAACAGCTTTACCTTAATGTTCCCTTCATCAAGTATTTGACTATCTTAATTTTTTTTTGTCTATCTAATGAATTTGACTAGCTTATGGACTATTTAAAATATTTGGTTTGTGTATGGACTATATTAAAAACTAGCTTATGGTCATTAAGTGTACCCATCTTATATTAGCAAGTTTTATAAATATGACTTGGTTTACCTGGCTTGTTAGTATAAATTTACTTAGCTAAACCTATTTGTGAAACTTTTTTGGTGTTTGAATCAACTGCTTTTTTAAGGAACTAGGAGCATTGCCCTGCGTGCTACTGCGGTTGAACGTGTATATTAGAAATTGTTTTTTTTTTTTTTTTAATTAAAATGCCTTTAATAACTCAAAGGTGTTGTGTGTAACAAAAGATAAATGTGTAAATAATGGTAACTATTCAAGTGCAGAAAAACTGTCTTCAAAAGTCAAATGAACACAAGAATAACAAGATTTTCTTATTTAAAGTTGCACAACTAATCCTCTATTTACACATATTTAATGATCTCCATGCCCAACGTTAACAAAATACACAAACCAAAAATATTTTGATCCTAAATCTGTAATTTCGATACAAACTAAACAAAACAAACTATAGTTAATAACGAAGAATTATGTGTTTATGTTTGTTCCATTGTCTTCAGTGGAATCCATTCCTTATTCCTTCTTTGCACGTGACATCAATCCAACAAGATATCCCACTACAATACCAAATAAGAGGACACATGCACCCTGAACATACAACAAAATTGTTGTTTTTCCTTTTTTACCCTTTTTAACATAGCGGTCAATACCCTCGATAGAGGGTATACTCGTAATTTTACCATTTACGGCTTTGCCAGTGGCTAGAATCTCTACACTGTCATGCATCTCGCCATCATTATATGTTAAGTGTTAGCCTCTCTTTGTTGGCGAAGAGTTTGGTGTACCCAAACTCATCGCCTTTGTATATGGAGTGAGCCGGTTGTGGGTAGACTGGCATGTCGGGTGGTTAGATATGGGTTCCCACATGGGTTGCCAGTCCGCACCAGCCATCCCAATTACCACATGTACCGACCCACTCCCACATTTATAATTATTTATTGGACAAAAATGTTCGTATCTGTGAAGGTGCCCCTAAAGGGCAAGGTTCACCTTGTTGTCCACCAGCAACTGTTCTAAATGCTCGAGCATCTTTTGAAAGGTTTATGGATAATTATTAATATATGTATGACCGGATTTGAACTCGAGACTTGGATTGCACACATTACGTATGAGAATCAATGTATAAATAATTAATATATAAAATGTTATATTTAATTATTTGATCACTAAATAAATACTTAATGATATTTAATATTTGACGAGTTTTGATTATCGGTCATTAAATGTCAACGGATATGAAGAAAAGTTAACAAGTCAAGAGAAGGTTTTAGGAATCCTCTTTGGGCTTGTGTTTGGCCGAAACTATAGAATCCCACATCGGTTACTATAGCAATCTTGACATCTACCATAAGGCTATAAATACATCCCATGTATTCATCCTTTGGTACACTAGATTTCGATGAAGGCCAAACTTCTTCTTCTTCTCTTTGTTCTTGGTCGACGAAGTAAATCCCCATTGTAAGGGATTTACGAGTGACCTTGAGCATAACAAAGGTGTTTGGTTAATCTATTGTGATCAAGAAACTAGCTTTTCTCATTGATTCGTTACTAATACGTGTGTACAAGAACAAAGAGCAAATACACTTGTGTTTGCATATCTTGGGTATTCGATTTTTGATGTGGTCGAATTATATAAACCCTAATTTATTAGGGTTTAGGGTTTCTTGGTCGTTGATCTTAATTTGGGGCTTTCATGAACCCTAATTGCATTGATTCGCAAAAGGTACGCATATACTTTTAATTCGGTTAATTAATTTACAAGTATTATTCTTATTACTTCCGCTGCATGCTTTGATAATGTTTACATGTTTACTATAATTGTTATGATTAGTAAAACCCAACATCTTTTCCATGATTCCGGTCCCTAACCTCATTGCTCGTGGTGTACATTGGTCTATGAACCTGGACCATGACAAACGGCATTTTGACCCGGTCAACCGACTCCAAATCCTTCTTTAAAAACTCGTATTTTTGACTCCCTTTTAGAAAATTTGTTTCCGTAGATAAATACACGAAATGGACAACACCAAAATCAAACGAGGTTCCAAGTCGGTGGGGCGTGGGACCCAGTCGACTCGGATGAGTTTCCAGGCATGTTAAATTTCAAACTATATGGTAGTCGGACAGGCTGGGTAACATGTGAAAATCGGTTTGGTTGAATTCAACACACTTTTTAGTACAAGTCAAAATGGGAACCATTAGTATTGATCCACAAACACTTGTTTCTCCATTTTATTTGGTAAATACTAAAACAATATTATTACAACTATGAATCAAGACAGTTTTAGAGGTTGTATGCTAGCATAGACTTGGACGACTTTTAACCCATTTGGACAGTTCGGCCTATTCTCCTTTTATCTAAATATATATTTGACCCATTTGAGTTAAAACACGACCCACATTGAAATTGCATTTTGTTATATAAGCATTTACTGAATTTCTCGTTTCATTGAGTGTACTTTGGATTATGAACGTATCCAACTATCCACCTTGAGGCAATCATAGAGAGAACTGGAGAAGCAAGAGTGAAAAGCGTAGTGCCTTTGTTGTGTTGATAAGTTTGTGCTTCTTTGATCACATGTATTATGTTTTAATTTAGTCTTACATGGGTTTCTCGTTTCTCATATGTCTAACGTAATGGATCTTGTATGGATGGTTGGTTGATCTCTTAATCGGTTTAAAATATGATCTAGCCGGAACTGAAGAAATAGCTAGCATAGAAAATAACTAGAACCAGAAGTTGAACTGAATCTTTTTGGCCATCAACAGATTCATTTATAAGCATTTGGTCTTTTCTATGTTTTAAAACAAAGGATAACACATACAATCACGGCACGGTTATGCTAATATGAGACAATAGGCTCTCTTTTCTTCTTCTTTCAAGTATTACAATATATTTTTCCTATCTAAACTGCATTGGAGAAGAACCAAAAATCACAATTTTTTAAACAATGAACCCTAAAATATATTGCTATTTGGCCATAAAACAAAGATGACGACGGCAACAACAACAATACCCAATCTCGCCGGAGCGAGGTATGGGGGTGTGATATGTAGTCAGTCACACTCCTACCCAAGGGTAAAGGGACTGCTTCCAAAAAGATCTCCGACAAGTGCGTGTGTGCAAGCAAATAGACAATATATAAGGTGTGTGGGAAACAGAGACAATGGCATAAGCAAAAGTACATAAAACAAAAACCTACAAACGAGCAAAGACATAAACGCATTAAAAAAAAGAGAATTATCTTAAGGAAAATGAATTGTAAGCCTAAAACTAAAACCTAAATTTAGACCTAAAGATGTGATTGGTTAATTTGAAAACTTAATTGGTTATCCCTAAAAAATTAGAAATAGCAACAGTTTCCAATCCCACTTCCAACTCCACACATTATTCGCTCAGCCCCTTTATCCGCCATCCCACCTTCCTTGCTCGTGTCGAGTGGTACCTACCACATAATCTTAAATCACCAATCAAACTATCTACCCAAAACCTAGACCTCTATCATCCCCACCACTCCTTCAAAAGATGAAGCAAACTTAATTCTTAGCCCACTCAACTCCTCTCTTAAGCTAATAATATTTCGCCAAACCCCCCTACGACACCATTACTACCACCTTCTCGATACATATATTTTATAACCTTTACTATTTGTTCCTTTTAAAACCGCCACCACCATGTCCTTAAAAGCATTATGAGGCTAAAATCACAGTCTCATTAGATTAACATCTTAGCCACATAATAAACATCACAAATAGACGGATTCCGATGAGACTTAGTGAATGAAATACGGGATTTATATGTTAAGAAGATATTTTATTGGAAGGAATAAGTATTAAAAGCCAAGAATGTATGCATATTTTTTAAAAGTTAGTTTTGCAATTAAAATTATGAAAAGTTTAAAACGTATGCTATTTTTAAGGTTAAATATTAAAAGTCAAGAATGTATATAGATTAAACTTAGACTAAAATACACTGTTGGTACCTAAACTTGTCCTGAAATATCACGTTGGGACAAGACTTGCCTTTTTCATCGTCAGGAGTCCAAAACAAGCTTTTTATAGGCTAAATGAGTACCTTGACCCATTTTCCGTTAGTCAACGTCTGTTATCTTCTCTCATGTGCCTTGCATATGAGGGCAAAATGGTCATTTTATCGTTTTGGTTGATTATTTTGGTGGTACAACCCTAGGGACGAATGGTGCACTTAATAAAAAAGTTATACCATCACTACCACCATCCTCATGTTATCTCTTTTCCTACTTCTCTCTTTAAATTTCTTGTCTCTCTAAAATTAACACAAAAACCATTCTCAAATCTCATCCATCCACTTCAAAATAAGGAAAAAAAAAAAACTAAATCTAACACTAATCTTCATTCTTCATCTTCATACCCACTCACAATATCAAAACCAATGATCCATAGATACGGCAACCAACACCTAACAATGACAGATGCTTTTTTCAAATTAAACATTAAAGCTTGACTTTTATGGAAACATTAAAGCTTGACTTTAAAGGTCAAACAGAGTAACTGCAATCTTCAAATTAAACATAAAGTTCTTATGGTAATTGAATAAATTCAACAATAATGATAAACTTTATATTGCATAGTATTTATATACACAGAACTTGGTTTTAGTTTGTAAAGAAGTTTATCATCATCACTGCCTTGCTCACGTACTTTTATGTCTCTTTTTGACATATGATTATAACTACAGTATCTCGATAGTCGATATATTGTAAGGGTAAGGATCCAGTGAGAAGAAAACTTAAAATGAGAAGAATAAGAAATAACTATAACCGTATATTTGAGATGCATCGACTTGAATGAGATGCATCTCTATTCATTTAGATGCATCACAATTAGTTTCGAAAGTGTTTTTGAAGTGCAAACGATGCAAAGTAGTAGTAGCAACAAATTTGACTCGCAGAGGACGAAAAATACATAGGATTTGTATAACTTGATGAAATGCATTTAATATATGTATATGCATCTAATTTTTAGCTAGAAAATATATTGTGATGCATCTAAAAGATTAGGGATGCATTTAAATCAAATCGATGCATCTCTAATGTGTAGTTATAGCTATTTCTCATTTTTCTTATTTTAAGGATTTTTCTCATTTGATCCTTAGTCTAAATGGTGATGAGTTTGATTCTGATCATCCAATTATTTAGTGGACAACTAAGAAGTTTTAGATACTCAAGGGTGTTTTGCATTGCGTTTTGAAAATACTTTATTGGTTTTTCACAACCTTAAAACAGTAGATCCACATCTAATCACTATCTCTTGCGTTGTTACAAGTAATATTTGAAACGTTATGCCTAGAAACCATAGTAATAAAAGGGCATAGGTTTAATCTGGATTATGAAACAACTATATTCTTTTTACTTTTGTACTATGCTATTGTAATCAATGTACTTTAATTTGAAATTCAATAAACTAAAGTAATGAAGATGTTTAAAACGTTAATCTTTAAATCACATGATATAATTACAGATGCAGTGGCTCGAGTGACTCATGAAGAATGTCCGTAGGTCTAGATTTTGATCTAGAGGCTCTCGCTTGGTGCATGGAGAACAATGTTAACAAAGTCAGGGCTGATTTATCTTCTAGAATCTTCCTCTACCATGGTAACGTCTTACAACCAAGAAGCTAAGCTGGTAAAAAACAGTCTTCCAAACACCATGGATAACATAACACTTGAAGAAACCGAACATGATTCTGAAGCACTTCCACCTCGAAACATAGTATGTGCATTTAATTTTAGTTGTTGTTGTTGTCTCCATAGTCATCATGAGCTAGTTACATATTTCAAACATGCTCTTAATGCATTGTCTAAGAAAGGCGGGCTTTTTGTTATGGATCTTTATGGTGGTACATCATCCGAATGTGAACTTAAGATGCAAAGGAAATTCCCAAATTTCACGGTAATTAGTTATTCACTATTGGATATTATAGGCACTTTGACACTGTTGCAAAACTGCCATTCACAAATGTTATATACTTGACGGATTTCGATTATAATTTGCCAGTATACATGGGAGCAAGCTGGATTTGATATCGTTCAACGGAAAACAAGAATTAGTCTGCATTATGCTCTGCTAAATCACAAGAAGAAGAAACTTCGCCACGCGTTTTCATATATTTGGAGATTGTTTTCTTTTATTAAATCCTTTTTTTGGGTAAAAGGTCAAAAACCCGGTAAATATATTACTCAAAAAAATGTTTAAATACAAAGGATATGGGTGAATCCCATATCTCAGCCTGTTACATAGGCGAAAAGGCTTACATAACAAAATACTTCCTATTCTCTAAACAAGAAAATAAGCCACTACTAAAATAAAACATTAAACTCCTATGAGAACAAAATTACTTCCTACCAAGGCCTTGAAGCTTGATATCATACGTGTCATAAAGAGCATCCAAATTCCCTGGAAGATCGTAGACCTTATCCGCATAGTCATCATAATTATAATCATCTTCACGATCATGACCACCACCAAATAGGTTCACTGAATCATCAAAAGTGTTCTCAACCTCCGCTTCATCAATGTCGGAATCAACAATCTCTCCCACCTTAGAGAATGGGTTAACCCTCGTAGTAGAAGAAGTAGACAGAAAATCCTTTTTATTACCCGGATAATCAACCTTTTTAATAGGATTACCATCATCATCAACAAGAGTAGCTTTCCCATCAATAAGAAGCTTTTCAAACTCCCAATTTTCTCAACAATAAAGGTAGGACCAACCTCGTTAGCTTCCATTGAATCACTCACAAGCGGTTCATGCGATGTATTACTAGTCTTTGAAGACTCATTCTTCTCTTCTTCCATTGTACTACCAACGTTCAACTCAGCCCCATCCTTCGCCACTACATCAGAAGGACTACCACATTCATCAATATCGATCATATTAAGTGCATCAAAGGGGTTCGATGTAACAATCTTCGTCCCACTCGTACTAGCCACTTCAGTGGCCTTATTTTAGTAACATCCACCTTCTTGGGCTCAAGAGGAGGCGCTTTCGCTTGATAACGGAAATTAGAACCTACCTTCGGTCTAGCGAACCTCCTTTACCCGGTGCAGTTTGGCTTCCACTCCTACCCTTTTGTTTATAGTGAACCGGTTGGAAACCATCACTCACCTTATGCATTGGCTGAACTGGGGAGGGGACAAATTTAGGACAGTTATCCAGAATATGACCAAAGAGCTTACAAGTGTCACACCGAGGCGATTTCCACTCGTATTCAACCCTAACCACTTCAATAGTTGAACCCGATCCATCAAGTAATGGTATCTCAACAGTGAGATTCTCCTTAAGCACCTCATCTGCCTTCACTTCGATCAAGCACCTAGCAAAACTACTTCGGCCCTATGATTCCATGCACATCTGACTAGTGTAAGAATCAAGCATTTTCGGATTACCAATCAATGTGGCTAGAAGACTGAGGCCATCATCAGAAAACATAGCAAGGGGAACATCATGGAATTTAACCCATACCGGTATATTAGTCAAATCCTCTTTAAGTAAGTTAGTGTTCAAAGTCTAAGGTTTAAGAATAATAGGAACGTTTCTAATCATCCACGGACCGTTTTCAAGAACATCATCAACACCTTTCTTCGTAGTAAACTTAAAGAAAAAGAACCCTTTCGCATTCATCATAACCCTTTGAATACCATACTTAGCCCAAGTATTACGTACATAATAGTCAACCACGGGAAAAGCAATACGTTTACCAAGAAAGTACCCATATAAAGTATTCTCAAATCCGGAGTTTACCTCTTCTACCACTTTAATAGGAACGGAAAGGTCCACTTTATTATTTTATTGCTACACTCGAGCCTCACAAAGTTAGACTTGTGTTTCGTTTGATCACTAAACGTAGCACCCGCGTATGAACTCGGCTTCCTATTAGTAACACTCGAAGTAGTGGGTTGTATCAAAACATTAGGAGTGTTTTGAAGATCAACCTGATGTGAAGAAGTAAAAGCATTCGTGTTCTCCGCATTCTTTAATTGTATATCATGCATAGCTTTCTCAAATCCCTTACAGTCATCTAAGACCACAGTATCAATACCATTTGTTTGACTAGCATCCACATGATTAGAGAGCTACTCCACAACAATCGAAGTAGAAGTAGCATGAGGAATAAGTGAGACCGGTTTAACAACATTAGCCTCAGAAAGCGATGGGAACTCAGATGGAATAACACCACCATCGTACAAACCACGAGCCTACCACACAGCTTCTTCAACATCCAATTCATTACTACTTATGTACCTCATTGACATCACATTAGCCTCACAAAAATGGCAGAATTATTAATGCCCACTGATTCTATAGGCTGGGCAACATTGGCGTTCCTAGCTTGTTGTTCCACGTTATTTGCACTACTCAGATTAGGATCAATAGCAGTAGCACCAGTAGAAACATTACATTCAATAGGATCAATAGCAATAGCCTCACCAGCAGATTGGCATGGCTAAGACACACCAGCATCAAGACCCTTTAGCCGCTTCATTCGAGCATCCAATTCATCAACATCAACATTAACATTACCATCAGAATTGGACACATGTATGTTGTTAAGGAAACCCTTATTCATCACTCAAAACCCACGTACAATAAACCAAAAGAACGACCAAGACAAGAAAACCCTAACTAAAACCGGTTAGGGTTTAAAATTTAACACCAATCAACCTCCACCATGTAGTCGTTCAAACAATGAATATTATTAATTAGGAGAATCGGTGATCAAATAATGGATGCACGATACCCAAACAATAGATAGAAACCGATTTGGAAAAATCCTAAGTCGGTTTGGAAGATGAAAAAACTAAATCGATTATGCACAAAAACCCCTAAAAACAATATGAATTAAGCAGCGAATTAGATCAAGTAATGATAAACAAAGATGCAAATCACTAACTCAAACTATCCAAGGCAGAACCATACGATTAGAAGAAGTGTTTAAGAAAACCGATAAAGGGATTGAGGTAACGTTTTTCACGGAGGAGAGAGTGGTTTTAGGGATTCTATGTTGGGTTTTGTTAAGTTTGAAAACTTCTTTTATTAAATCCATATAATTTATGGATTTGGATTAGTTTGACGGGTATTTTAGATATATTACTATTGGTCTAATAGTTACTAATTATTGTGTCCAGGTGGTCGTTACCAAGATTAAAGATTGTATGGAAGAAGCGGGATTTCGATCTGTTCATTTTTGGATCCGCCAAATGCCCGACAGTGAGAATATTAAAAGCATGAAAGGGTTTGGTTCAGCTCGAGATATCAAATATTAAGAAGTTACAAGTTTTCAACAGCAAGATTCATGGAATGCTTATATTGTTGCTGTTTCCTAGTGATAAATATGGGAAAATAAGGTTAACTTGAATTTCGTAGCTGTTATGTTCTTAATTAACACAGTGGATCCATCAAAACCTGACCTGAACAGATTTTTACACAGTTGTAGACTTGATATTTCTTGAGTATTGATAAGGTTTTAAAAGGTACCATTTTGAGGGGTCATTTAAGTCCTTATTTGATCACTTTTGTATCCGTTATTGCTTAATATCGTTCCTTTTCACTTTTAGGTCTCTTGAAGGCAAAATCTTTGGAATGGCACTTATTTGGACGAAAAGGCGGATATATGAAAAAATGGCCAAAGTCGAATCGAGACACTCAAGGTCTTTGAAAATAGAAGCGGCGGCGTCGGTGTTAATGCGACGCCGTCGTGGGATTTTGTGACAAGTCGGAAGACAAAACTCGTATTTTCAAGAGAGCGTCGGGCTTTAAAGGAGTAGACCGTCGCAACTCGAGACGGCCTAGATGCAACCCGACGACGTCGGTCAAGAGGACGGCGTCACGGACATAAGGTGGCCGCCACAAGGTTAACGTGGCCAAGGCGAAACCCTAATGATGGCGACACGACGGCGTCACGAAACATAAGGTGACGCCGTCGCATATGTAATCTTATATATAGAATCCGAATTTTTCGGTTTTAAGGGAGTCTTTTGGAGTGAAAACCTAAAACCGAACCTAAGGTGTCTTGTACAAGATTTTAGGGTTTTAAACACTATCTTACATCAAGATAAGTATTTACTTCATTAATTCAATTATGTCTTTGATTATTTGTGTGTATGCTTGCATGTTCTCCATGTCCGCTAATTTATTTGTGTGTTTGCTTAGGAAGTATGAAACTTAATTATTGAATATTGATTGGTTGTTTCTTATCTTAGTTGATTAATGATCTAGTAATGCGATAGGTCATTCGTTGTGTACTTAATGCTTGATTCATCTTTGTGAACCTTAGAATATGATTACCGAGTAGTTGTAGGCTAAATTATCCAAAGAGTGCCTTAGAGTAAGAGTTTATCATCCCTAGTGGGTTTGTAGAGCGAGACCCTTTGGTAAGTTCAAAGAGTTAGGGAGAAACACATACCCTACAACTTTAGACACACACATAACTAAGAATAAGGACGTGACTACTCAACCATCAATAGAAGATAATTAAGGAGTAGTACAACCTAAGTAAACACATCTTTAAACTATCATACGAGCACACATTAATTAGACATAGACTCCCACAACCTTAGTTTAGATAATTAGATAATAGTAGATTAAGCGGTAGAAATACCAACCCCCAAATCCAATACCGAGATTCGTGCCCTTTCCATTTCATAAAATATAAAAATACAAAATAATCTTCCTCAACCTTAACCTTAGCGTAGTAACTTCTTACTAGCATTCCTATTCTCTAGAGAACGATATCAATACCGTGGCTTACCCTAATTACTACACTACAACGATTAGGTTCAACGCCTGGGGTGTTAAAAACTTGCTCGAAGAAAAGGAAGTTTCCTTGCCCGGACGACGGCGTGTGGCGTTATCAAGTATTTCTTAATTCGACCCCAATTGTCTGTATTTTGCTTCGAATAGCAGCGCTTAGATCTTGGATGTTTAAGGTCATCATGATGAAAAATAAGGTACGCCAAAAATGTTGACTTCTGTGGTCAAACCTAAACATTTTTGCGTCAGTGATGATGATAAACTTCTTTAAAAACTAAAACCAAGTTTTGTGTATATAAATACTATGCATTATAAAGTTTATCATTGCTGTTGAATTTATTCAATTACCATAAGAACTTTATGTTTAATTTGAAGATTGCAGTTACTCTGTTTGACCTTTAAAGTCAAGCTTTAATGTTGAAATGAATGAAAAAAGTAGATGAATGACTTTATATATGAGCAAAGTAGTCATTTAAGAGATTTGGCAAAAGATAACAACGTTGACTAACGGAAAATGGGTCAAAGGACTCATTTAGCCTATAAAAGCTTGTTTTGGACTCCAGACGATGAAAAGACAAGTTTTGTCCCAACGTGATATTTTGGGACAAATTTACGGACCAACGATGTATTTTAGTCTTAAACTTATGAAGTCTAAAATGAATATTGATTTTAGAGTTAAATATTAAAAGTCAAAAGTATACATAATTTCGAGTTATATATTCAAAAGTCGATATATATATTCAAAATTTACGGACCAACGGTGTATTTTAGTCTTAAACTTATGAAGTCTAAAATGAATATTGATTTTAGAGTTAAATATTAAAGGGTCATTTGCATATATATCCTTCTAAATATGCAAATTGCATATATATCCTTTGCATGCATAAAACCATTGTACTATATGCATCAAAACTTGTAAGAAATATATATGGAATTATTCACCTTTGGAGGATATAAATGCAATTCCCCAATATAAAAAGTCAAAAGTGTACATAATTTTAGAGTTATATATTCAAAAGTCGATTATATATTCAAAAGTCTCGAGTGTATATAGATTTTCGAGACTATGAATCGTTAAATTGTTCTATTCGACAATTCTTAGCACCAATGTGAAAACACTAAGTCAATCTTGGCACACACATGTAGGTAGGGGTGTCAGTAGGGTCGGGTCAACCCAACCCGAACTTGAACCTGAACCCGATTAGGCCTTATCGGGTCGGGTCTAATCGGGTCAAAAATCTAGTCGGGTTGTTTTGACCCGAACCCGATAACCCGATAATGTTATCGGGTCGGGTTAGGGTTAAAAAAATAATGTTATCGGGTCAACCCGATTAGACCCGATAATCAATTTTCCATTTTTTTATATACTAGTTTTATAGGTACTGTAGTCTGTACATTTGGTTTTTAAGTATTAGTATTTAGACTAAAATACACCGTTGGTCCCTAAACTTGTATCGGAGGATCGCGATGGGACGAAACCGGCATAATCATCACCACGGGTCCAAACAAGACCAATTAAATGCCGATTGGTCCTTGACCAATCTGCTGTTGTCAATGTTATTTTGCCGAGGGCAAACCGTCTTTCATCAGTAGCGTACTAAATAAAACCGTTCTCACGTGTATGTAGCTAGTATATGTGTGTAACAAGGTTTTATCTACATTTATGACCCATCCCTAAACTATCCTTCAAAACCCGTCCTCTTCAAAACGATAATTATTTCAAGATGGTGCGTTCTTGGTGTGGTAAGCAAGCTATTATTCGTATTGTGGACCTCTCGCCAACCAGTACGCCGATTATTTGGTTGTCTGCTCAAGTAAGTGCGTCTTAATATTTCTTGTGTAAGTTTGTAACAATGGTGGTTGTTTAATAACTTGTCATAACCATCAATAGGGGTCTTCTTGTCGGTGGATAAGATGGTATGATCTCGAAATCTGTGCTCATTCAAGAATGATCATACCGAGCCTTTTGAGGGAGAAATGAGCTTGAGGCAAGATTAGTAGTTGCTCAAGGTGATGTGTGAAGTGGAAGATTTACATGGTGCTAAGTTGGATGTTGTTCTTCATTGTTTATGCATTGGGATAACGTTTTAACCTTTTATGTAATGAGGCTAGTTGGTTAATGTTGTGTATCTTGAATTGTAGTAACCTTGTTATGAAGTATTCAGCTTTGTTTGTTTCGATTTTCTATGCCTCATGGCTATGCGATGGTTTGCAATGTGTTTAGGGGTTGACTTTTAAATGTCAACATTCTTATGATGTTCTATTTTAGCTTTGGTTACTTTTGACGCAAAACAATTCACACATCAAGCTTAGTCAATTTCAAAAATACACAATAATGGCATGGTTCCATAGTTAATGCAAATGGATATAATTCCACCGCATAAAATTGCATACTTTTCAAAGCATGAGCGCTTCTGATTACTACCCACACACGATATGTTTTTAGATTACATAACTTGTCCATAGAAAATAAATAGTAAACTAGATGAAACATTGTCTAGATAATTAGCATAATGATTTGACCTATGGTGAGGCCATCATTCTTTCAAAGTCACCGCTTCCTAGTCATTCTTCGTGTAGCAGGTGGGTTGAAGCGAAACCGCTGAACATCACTTGTCCGAATCAAAATCGACCGGGATTGCTCATGCATGATGGTATCGGCAAATGCTTCGACTTGAAGTTCTTGGGATTGTGATAGGGATGCATCATGTATGATGTGATATTCGGCCTCGGCTCTTGATTTGTATATTGAACACCACTTCCTTGAACGCACTAACTTGGCTTTCTAGAACAACACCGTACCTTCACTTCTTTATCTGCCGCTACCTTTTACATTTAGGATGTCTTCTTTTCCTGCAGCTTTAGTAGGCACCTTTTGACATTTACCTTATTGGCGGTTCCACTATGTTGAGCTCCACCATACCCTAGGCATGTTACCGGTTGTGTCCAAGAATGCCGCAAATACTACACCGACACTCTTCCAAGACCTTGACGACTTACCATCCTTCACAATCTCTTGGTTTGGTGCTATCCTAACTCTTTTCTACCTTTTGCGGCAAAGGGTTTGTTTCGGATTCGGTGGAACAATTGTTGTTGGCATAGTTGATTTTTCCCAATGTACATCGCTAGTTATAGTGGACATGGTGTTTGTAGGTAGCCTCCCAAGTGAGAAGATAGTAACAAGGATGAGCCCATGTTTCTCTGACTCAGACTTGTTGGCCATTTAAAGCCATATTCCAATTGGTAGCAACAAAGATGTTTACATGGTAAACCTATTATCTCCCACCTTCGCAAGTACAAGTCTTGTGTACAACATTAACTACACATTGGTCACCCCATGGTCCACTAACTCGAAACTTAGATCCCCATTCCATAACACATTATACTTATGACCTCTTTCTTAATAGCCTCTAGCACGTGTTGTGCGGTTGGTGTTAATGGCCCATCACTCTTCTCAATCACCATAAGAACATGCATTATCCTCTTCATACAATATTCCTTGATGTATTCTAAGGTCAGTAATAATAGGTTTGCTTAACCCTCTTTAATTTTCTCATGAAACACTTGACACATGTTATTAAGTAACACATCGAAGTAGCTCTCCTAAAGATGAAAAGTAATAAACATGTATTAATTGTAATCGTTTATACTCGCATTTACGAATACAAAGTAAGTGAAACAGATAGATCACTTACACGAAAAATGTGGCCTTGACCAATGGATCGGTGGTATCTTACTTAACCAATCATGGGCTGGTTGATTAAGTTTCTTGAGATCGACATAGCTTTCGAAACTCGCACAACAGCTTGAGGTCATTGCACATTTCCACAGATGGTCTTTATAGGCCCTACCTTTCCATTGCAATTTCATTTTCTCATGTATGCTTTAATACGTAACTGTGTTACGACTTTCAAAAACTTCGCTACTGCTCTACTTATATCCCGCACAAAATCAAATATCTTTACTCTGTTTCAAAGCAGTGAGACTTAAATTCATGAACAGTAAGAGAGCACCTTATTCATGTCAAGAATAAAAGTGATGCTTGAAATTGGCCTAAGTGCTAAATCATCGGATAAACAATGAAGAAACCAAGTCCATGATCCTATGTTATCCGAATCAACAAAAGCATAAGCAAAAGGGTATATACCATTGTTGCTATCAATTCCAGCTTGTCATCATTGACCATTGAAAGGACCACGAATTGAAAAGCGCACCACCCCAACAACGATCTCCCACAATATTTAAATCCTTGCTTGAGTGCACCTAAACAAACATACACTCTCTTGAATTCTCGGTTGGAAGAGACTCATCCGAGGTCGCTCCACATTCATCTCCACTGTCGTATTAGGGTTTGTCTTCTACAACTCTTGAACATAATCTCTCAACATGGTAAATTGAAGCTTGAATTGACCCCGATGGCTTTTATAGCTAGGTTTTGGCCCTTAATACCTTCTGCGGGACACTTGAAGGTCGTATTGGTTGGTAAGTTGATTATGCACCGACCGACAGAAGCTCGGATTTGTTTCAACTTGTCTGTAATTTTCTCGTGAGATATAGCGAAGGTCAAAAGCTCGACTTCCTTGATTGCAAACAAGTGTGTTGCTCATTATATGTTCGACCGACCGGATACTGTCTCACCATTCCCGCCGACAAACAATAGCCATGGGCGAGTATTTCAAGGGTCCTTTTGGCGTAAAGCAATGCTCTTATACCCTTCTGCTTAATGGACTTCTAGATGGGCCAATATTCATCCAGACCTTCACTTGGGCTCAAACTGGAACACAACCCTACACGACCCTTATTCTTGTTTTGTCATTCTTCAAAAACAACTCCTCCTAGTTTCTATTGAATGCTCTCTTACTAGCTTTTTACTTCCCTGCAGAGCAAACTCGACCAAGATAGAAAAAGTGGTATAAACGCCATTAGCAAAGTGTGCGTGTTGAAACTAACATGGTCACCGAAAATACTTCATCAACCATCACGTAAATCATTTACCAACCGCACATCATCACTTATATAACATGTTGTTCCTTCTTCACCGAATCGAGAGTCCGGCCTACTTGTAGCATACCAAGTGTGCATCATTCTCTTGACAAGTGTTATCTTGATTTGGTTCAACTGCATTGCCAAATTCACTAGTGTCACTCGCTTGTAACGACTAAGATCAACAACGGATCCTCTTCCATGTTATCCCGAGTCGGTTGAAACAGACTTACATCCACATCGCTCCTCAAAGTCGTTATTCACATCAAGTAGTGGTCCGCTTGCTTTGTGTAAATGCTTGTCCTGTGTCAATTGAAACAGATTAACCTCAAATTTTTCAGGCTCCTCAAAGGTGTTATTGACATCAACTAGTGTTGTTCCACCGTTGTCAAAGTCCTTCCCCTGAATCACTCTAAACAGATTAACCTCAACATTATCAGGCTCCTTTAGAGCATTGTCCTCATCAACAACTACTAAAGCACGCTCACTGTTTTGAACAGGTTGGCTAGCAAATGAGCAGTCTAAGGTGGAAAAGAGTGGCTCAATGTTTGGCAAATTGCTAGCTTCACCAATATCATTGACGTCCACGGCAATTATGTAAGTTGGATAAACCGATCTAGGCGAGTTCATTATCTATATCATCTAACACCAACCGTCTACAACATGATTGAATAGCCGCAGTAGCAACTTTTCTCCTATCTTCATCCATCTCCCAAAACACGGTCTTAATTGATTGTGGGGACATTTCACAAAATTCTAATCTAGTCTTCCCTATTTCAACATACACGTCTATCAACTTATGTCAGATGACAACATCTTTCAACAAGTCTAGATTAGCGGTTCACGGAAAGAAAACAAACCGTCGTCTAATGTACAACCGAGGCTTAAGAAAGTAGAAATAATTGGTTTGTCCGGACTCATAACCGATTTGGGTCATGAGAGCATCTATTTCATCAACAGATACCTCTTTTATTTCAACAAGATCAACAAGGCATTTCTTGCCTCCTTGATATATCCTACACGGAAAGTATTTGAATGTACCTTCATAATGGAACATCATGCTAAACGATCCGAGTTCACCCGTATATAAAAATGTACAAAACTTTGTTAAGCTAAAGTTACCTAAAGGGAATAACTTAATCACTCGTACTAACATATGATTGTAATAGGCTCTAACCAAAAAGACTTACAATATCTCCCGACCGACTCTTTCCTCCGTTTCACGATCATCATATAAAGGATATTCCCTTACTCGCCATAGAGTAAATCCAAGGTGGTTGTTTGTTATTTTCTTACTCAGATTATTTGATTTTATGATAGACATTGCCTTAGGTTTTCTAGGTAGTCTTCCAAAACAAGTTTGGGATGAGCAATGAGTACCGGTTTTGTTATATTGTACAATATGGCGGAAATTGGACAAGACAGGTTCTACAGTGTATACCACATAATGACTATTCTACCCTCAGCAGCCATGATTACGGGTTTATTTTGGGTATAACGAACGTTGACAACGCCGTTATTGGTCAAGGACCAATCGGCATTTAATTGGTACTGCTTTGGACCCGTGGCGATGATTATGCCCGGTTTCGTCCCAACGCGATCCTCCGATACAAGTTTAGGGACCAACGGTGTATTTTAGTCTAGTATTTATATATTAGTTTTTTACATGTTACTTAAATGTTTGGTTTCCCATTGTTATCAAGAAAACGTTTGGTTTCCTTCCCATTATCTAACTGTACGCATGCCTTTGCCCTCCTTCATCTTTTGATATCACCTTAGAATTAAATTCATCGATCCATTATAACATCCGAAGAAGATCAAAGATCATCATCAATCAAATAAAAGGTATTTTTCTTGTTGTTGTCTTGTTCTTGTCGATCAGTTTTCATTCCTTTTTTTAGTTGTTTTCTTGTTGTTGTCTTGTTGATTTTTCCTTTATTTTATTGTTATTAGATGACGTTAGAATCAAACTCTGTTAATCAACAAACCCGATAACCCGATAACATTATTTTTTTAACCCTAACCCGACCCGATAACATTATCGGGTTATCGGGTTCGAGTCAAAACAACCCGACTAGATTTTTGACCCGATTAGACCCGACCCGATAAGGCCTAATCGGGTTCGGGTTCGGGTCGGGTTGACCCGACCCTACTGACACCCCTAGTTTCAAGTTAAATGTTTGAATGTATATTAAATGATGGAGCATGCTCAGTCAATGTTGAATGTATATGTATATAAAATGTTGCTCAGTCAATGTTGAATTTATATAACATGTTTGCTACTGTTGTGATTGATGTTTTAACCCGACAACCCGACTAAACCCGACCCGACTTAACCCGACCCGATAAGACCCGAACCCGATAACCCGATTACTTATCGGGTCGGGTTGCGGGTCACTTTTTAAAAAATCATAACCCGACTCCACCCGACCCGATAACCCCGATAACCCGACCCGATAACACCCCTACATGTAGGTACGCTATGATATATAAGCCAAGAACATTTATCTTCTTCAATCAATGTGGGATGTAGTTTTTAACTTTAGTAAACTACCTAAATGATGACTCATGCTCCTTTAGTATTAGATACCATTTATGTGTACTTATTCATCTTTATACTTTGACGAACTGAAGGTACTAGGATAACTCATGCCAAGTTTAAATACATTTATTTTAATTTGTATAATTTCATCTTTTTGAATGATTTGCTATGTCAAAGTGAATGATAAAAGTGTGTTTTCGAACAATCTACGTGGAATGGCTAGTCTAGGGAGCCTTTTAATTCCGTCCATTTGTAGTTGTCGCGATCCATGTTTAATTTATATTTCGTTTTCTGGATGCATCAGTTGCTCGTAGTTACACTCTGTTTTTAAGTTTTTTAACTGAAAAAAAAAGAAGAAAAGACTTAAAATGGGCAGAAAAAAAGAGGAGATAAATGAAATTAAACTTTTTATATTTTGTTCCTGAGTTAGGAGAGAAAAGAAAAGATAAAAGATGATTTTACAATTATACCATTGATTATATATAAAAGTTATGTTTTATATTAGGTAATTTAAGTAAATTTATTTATTTAAAGCTTCGTAATATAACTTCTCTCCAAATCATCTTACTTTTGAAGAGAAAGTTTTGGAGAGCTCATCTTCTTTTCTCTTCTCTCCTAAAAAAACTCAAGAACACGAATTTATTTTGTTTTCTACTCACTTCTTTTCTCCTCTTTTAAAAATAAAACTCGGGAACACAGCGTTAAGTAATAGGATGCATGGCAAGATGGAAGTAAGTCTCGCAATATATTTGCTTGGAATACATCGTTTCATGAAATTTGACATGCGCATGGTGTATTGATGTAGTGTGTCATGTAGTTGCTATTAGCCTATTATTGATGCTTACTCTTACGGATTTTTTTTATTTAGTGTTAATTCTTTTTTAAAAAATGATTTTTTTTAAAATTTATCTTAAATGCATCCGGTTTATCAAAATGTGTTTCTAGTATTAATATTATATTACGGTTCATTTTTTTTATACTCGATCACATTTGGTTATGATTTCATCACTGCTTGACAATGCAAGAACAACATTCTCGTAATATGTATAATCTTTTCAATGACTTGTGATAGCTATGTAATTATGCTAACATTAGACATAACATTAAGGGGCTAATAACCTATTAAAGCACTATAGTTGTAAAAAATAGCAGTTCTGCGTAGCGAACTAAAAAAATAATTTTTTTAGACATTAATGTTGACATTTTTGTCTTTCATTAAGTATTATGACCATTTTACCCTATAAAAAAATTTTCAAAAAAAATTAAAAATAAATAGAATTTCGAAAAAAATCCCAGAAAACTTTTTTAATCTAAAAAATAAAAATAAAAAATCGCATGTCACAAAAAAATTTCTAAAGAAAATTATTTAGGAAAAAAAATTTTTAAAAATACAGAATTTCAAAAAAAATTCAGAAATTTTGTTTAATCTAAAAAATAAAATAGACAAAATCGCATGTCACAAAAAAAAAGTTTATTTCAGAAAAAAATTTCATAAAAAAAAATGAATTTCGAAAAAAAAAATCCAGAATTTTTTTTATACGTTTTACTCCGTTTTCACATGTTTTTTATTCACTTTTGATTTTTTTTGTCACAAGTGAATTTTTTTGTCGCAATTATTTTTTATTACAAAATATTACAAAAAATTCTATTTTTTTTCGCGTGTCACAAAAATTTTTCTAAAAACACATTTCGGAAGAAAAAAATTGAAAAAAAGTATTTGAAAAAAAATCGAAAAAAAATTGGAAAAAAAGTATTTGAAAAAAAAATTGAAAAAAAAATTGAAACAAAAATATTTTTGAAAAAAAATCATAGAGGGCAGAATGGTCATAATATGATCGTAATACTTAAAGAAAGACAATAATCTCAACATTAATGTCTAAAAGAGATATTTTTTTAGTTCGCTACGCAGAACTGCCATTCTTGACAAGTATAGTGTTTTAAAAGGTTATCAGCCCTAAGATTAGGCTTATTCGAGAAACTTAAAAAGTATCATAGAAAATGGGTAGTATCTTTAAATTAAAAGAGTAAAACTCCAAAATACATCCCTGTGGTTTACCACGATTCACACCATACATTTCTTTAAAAAAATACAAAAAACACATCACTCAGTTATTAAAAGTTAACCAATAAACATCCTCAAGAACGAATGGTGCATTTTTTTTTATGTTTATAACAGTTATCCTTTACACGTGTCCTTTTAGTGAGGGTGTTTATGTCTTTTTATCTCTCAACTTTATCACCCCTCTTTTACTACTCATTCTAGTCAAACATAAAACCTAGGGGTGAAAACGAGTCGAGTCGAGCCCGAGCCCGAGCCTGTCAGAGCTCGAGCTCGGCTCGTTTAAGTTTTAAAAGGCTAGAGCTCGAGCTCGGCTCGTTTCGAGCTTTAAATTTTAAGCTCGAACTCGGCTCGTGGTAAGTTATATAGGCTCAAGATCGGCCCGAGCTCGGCTCGTTTATAAGATTTGGTTATGAAAAGTTAAAGCTTAGCTCGAGCTCGAGCTCGGCTCGTAATATATCTTTATTCTCGTTAATAAGCTAGAGCTCGGCTCGTATATATGTTAAATACTTAAAATATCATAATGTCGTTTAAAAAAACTTATGCTATTTCATTTTTATTTTTATTATTATTATTTTTGCAATTTAGAGGAGGGTATTTTTTTTTTTTTTTTTTTTTTTTTATGAAAAAGCTTCATTACAAGTGATCCGAGATACCCCCTAACTCGTTATATATATACTACCTCTGTCCCATAATAATTGTCCATTTTGACTTTTCTAAGTCTTTTTTATTAAACTTTGACCATAATTATTTTTATTTGTATAATATGATACTTGATGAAAAATATATGAATAGATTGTGTTTTAAATTTATTTTCATTTGGTATTAAATTTCATCAAATATTATATAACACAAAAAAAATATTAGTGGTCAAAGTTGAACATGAAAAATTTAAAAAAGTCAAAGTGGACAATTATTATGGAACGAGGAGTATATAACTTGTTACACAAGAAAGAAAAGAAGATAAATTGACCCCAAAATCCCATCACGCTTGCTTTCATTCTCAGCCAGCCGCGCACGAAACGAAAGGTAGGGATGAATCTTGTTTGGTTACATACATACATATATATGCTTTGATTCTTGTTAGTCTTTGTTTCGATTTGGTCTCAAAACTTAGGGTTTCGATTTGTTGTTTATGTACCTAATCAAAACTTATTAATTATTAGCAAGATCCTGTTTGTTTCTTTCTTTAGGGTTTGATCGGATCATTTTTATTTAGGTTACATATGCTTTGATTCTCGTTTCGATTTGTTGTTTATGTACCTAATCAAAACTTATTAATTATTAGGGTTTTGAATCTTGTTACTTTATTTATTTCTTTTCAATACAGGGTCGCAATGCCTGGTTTCAATGAAGACGACGATGACAAGCTTGCTTTTCAGGAATGGAAGAAAAAGTGGAACATATTTTACCCTACACCTGATGAGGACAATGCTAAATTCACAAACTTTAAACAAAGTCTCATTGATGCGCTTGATACCGCTCCTGCTCCTAAAAACGTACCACTTTGGACTGTTTTGAACGAATTTGCGGACCTGACTATCGAGGAGCACCGCGGATACCTCCGTCTGGATCTCAGCATGATTGATGATGATTTAGATTTTGATTTAGATGAGTATCCCGATCGCCCCCATGTGTATTGTACAGTAGTCGTGCAGGAGGATGATACACGTGTTTTTCAGAGATTCTACCCACCCAGGCTTGGTATTGATATTGAAAAATTTGTCCAAGAGGAGATCAAACGCCAACGTAAGTTCCTCTAGCTAATTTTACTCTTTCAAGCCTTCTTTTCTTTCTTTCTTTCTTTCTTTCTACATAATAATAATGAATAAATAAATGTTAGGTGCTGAAAAAGAAGATACCAAAGTCAAACCCCAAAGTACCGTGCCACCCGTCAAACGCACTAGTAAGTTCCTCTAGCTCATTCAAGCCTCCTAATGATACAAGATTCAGTAATTCTCTCTTTGCACATAATAATACATAAATAAATGTTAGGTGATGACAAAGATGATACCAAAGAGGAGGACACTGTCAAACGCCAAAAAATAGGCTGTAAGTAGTTTTACCCGTTCAAGCCAAATGCTAGATTCACCAATGTTAATGTATCTTTTCTCTGTAAATAACATATATGTTAATTTAGGTGGTGGCCAAAAACAAGGATGTGTGGAAAATGAAGAATCATAGGAAGCATTTTCCAAGTATGTGACTATGCGTATGCTGTCTTTATGGCTAATAAACTTCCAACTTTCCTTTTCCATAAAGTGTAGATGAAATTAGACATTGTTGAAAGTTAATGTGCATGGCAAAATGAATGATGATAATTAAATATAAAACAAATCAGGGGCATTCAGTTAACTTGACCTTAAAACTATCTTTTCCTTATTGCGGCAGTATCTATATTAGGCAAGTTTTGTATTTTATGATGAATGATGATATTATTTGTCTGAGATGTTTTCTATTTGACACTAAATGTGATGAGGACTCTTTAGATATGTTGTTTATGCAACTACTTTTGATGAGACATTGAGACGTGAGTTTTGTATTTAGATTGCAAGTACTTGTTTGCAAGTACTTTTGGGACTCTTATGTATGTATGTTATTAGTTAGAACATATGTAGTCTGTTAAGTTGTGACAATAACTTTAACTCTTAATATCTTACCTTATGAGAGCCCTCTGATCCAACAAACTTTGCCTATTCCTACGACTATAGTAACACATTTTGCCCAATTTTCTTATACTGAAGTGCCCAACATATAGTCGGTATATATGCCTTCTTGTTAATGTTATCCTAGATGTCTTCTCACAGTTCTTGGACAATTAAAACATAGTATTTGATGAAAGTTTTTAGTGGAGTAATCTCACTATGTTCACTTAAACTTATGACTAAATTACACATAGATATACAGGTTACATACTTACATGGGATAAAACTAAAAGATAAGCTTACCAACTAGGTTCTCATTCACAAAGCAGCAATTTATATAAATATATACATTCATGAAAGTTTCGGTTTCTGTAAATATGAGAATCAACCTTATCGTTGCAATACAAAGAGGTATTAATTGTCATTATCGCAGGAAATGTAGTCGTTTACGTGCTAGCCTCTGTTTGTGATGCAATAACATAGTAGCTTTCCATTTGATAATTAAGTCCAGTTTTTTCTTGAGATAGTTGGGCTATCGCTGGTTAAAGCTTCACCTTACCTTTTTGATTGGTGGCAGAAATAGTCATGAATGATACGAAAGATGATTGATTGTTACTTGCTCACTCTCTTGTCTCACGACAATGACTGAATTTTTGATATTTACTACTGTAGGTTGATACTCTTTGTTATTTCCTTAGTAAACAATACTGAGATATTTATTATTCATAATCTGTGATTAGCTCTTTACCAGGATCTTCTATTCTTCTTTAAGATATATGGGGTTTATTTGACCCTCTGGTTGACCAGTAGACTTGTAGGTGATTATGGAACATTTCAAATCTGATAAAATGCTGCAGTTTTGCCTATTCATGCTACTGTTTGAAATCTTATATTCCGTCTTTGTTGTTAAATGTCCTATTCCCGTAAAGGTTATACGCACAATATGTAGTTTTATATTTGTGATATCAATAGATCAGAGACTTGGTTTTGCACATCATTGGTTTTGCTCATTCTTGATTATTTTAACACTAAATGCTTTATTTTTTGTCTTGCAGGTTAGCAGTGGAGACGTGGATTAGATGGATTTGCATTTGCATATAGGAGACGTGGATTAAATTTCTGTTGGGATATTGTGTATTGTTATTTGGATAATCTGATCATTTAGGGGTACTATTATCAGTATTTTGTGATTATATTTTGCGATTTTTTCGCACTTATTATGCTTGTTGAATTAAGAAAGTTTTCCCACATTTAAGTGTGTACATTTTTTAGAAGTTTTCGCACAAAAAGATGCGTCCAATTAGCAGTTTTTCACACTTAAAGATGTGTAGACTTGACCAATTTTTACACACTTTAAAGTGTGTACACTTGAGCATTTTTTTCGCACTTAAAGATGTGTGGACTTGGTTAAATTTGTACACGCTTTAAAGTGTGTAGTAATTCTTCGCGGCCGATTTCTTCACATAAGGATGAAGTGCGAAAAATGTAAATCTATGCGTTTATAAATGCGTAGATATCAAGGTTTTTGTTGTAGTGTCCACATAAATCATAAATGGCTTTATTAGGATTTGTCATAATAAAATTTGGATAATACTAAATACAGCCCTGATGTACAACTATTTTAAACACGTTAACTACAGGGTTGTACCACTGTTGGAATTATATAACATGACAATCATATATAAAACACATAAAACATCAAAGAAATATAACTTAAAATTAAATGACAATTTTCCACTTACTAGACTAGTTGATTTTTTCATATTTTTATCTCTGGAGTGGTTTTTTCGCGTTCTCAAATCAAGTAACTAAAATAAACGAATGGATTCCACTGAAGACAACGGAACAAACATAAACACATAATTCTTCGTTATTAACTATAGTTTGTTTTGTTTAGTTTGTATCGAAATTACAGATTTAGGATCAAAATATTTTTGGTTTGTGTATTTTGTTAATGTTGGGCATGGAGATCATTAAATATGTGTAAATAGAGGATTAGTCGTGCAACTTTAAATAAGAAAATCTTGTTATTCTTGTGTTCATTTGACTTTTGAAGTCAGTTTTTCTGCACTTGAATTACCATTATTTACACATTTATCTTTTGTTACACACAACGTACACCTTTGAGTTATTAAACGCATTCTAATAAAAAAAAAATATCAATTTCTAATATACACGTTCAACCGCAGTAGCACGCAGGGCAATGCTCCTGGTTCCTTAAAAAAGCAGTTGATTCAAACACCAAAAAAGTTTCACAAATAGGTTTAGCTAAGTAAATTTATACTAACAAGCCAGGTAAAACAAGTCATATATATAAAACTTGCTAATATAAGATGGGTACACTTAATGACCATAAGCTAGTTTTTAAAATAGCCCATACACAAGCCAAATATTTTTAATAGTCCATAAGCTAGTCAAATTCATTAGATAGAAAGAAAAAAAATTAAGATAGTCAAATACTTAATGAAGGGAACATTAAGGTAAGCTGTTGAGGCCAAGTTGCATCTTCCAGGGGAAAGCTTTCTGCATTAAACAAATGGAAATATATGAATATATCATAATTAAACGAAAACAACCAGGACAAGAAATGTGATATGTATATATAAATGTACGAAAGTATAGGTAACACTAGTTAAACAATAGAGACTTTATTCAGATCTAAGCTGCAATAGTCAGCTTAGATTAATAGTATCCAAATGTTACAAGATTAGATTAATGTCAATGAGACAATAATCATATGAATGTAAAGACAAGACAAGATCAGTGAAATGATCTAAGAGAAGAGAAGAGAGTGATACAAAAGACTGCACACCCAAGTGTATCTAACCCTAGAATAAAGGACTAATTAAATAGGGGATTAAGTTACACTAAGACCCTCTAACGGCTATAATAATGAACTTGGTAGGAACAAGAGAGGCTTCAGTGAAATGATAATCTTGGAACTATAAACCACCTATGCTTTGTCCATGTTAAACCCACGTAATATGCCTGCAAAGAACATAGCTTGAAAGCCATTAGCAATTGATAGAGTGACATGTTTGCCACAGATTATTACCCCAAATTTTAACATTCCCCTTAATCGATGGGCAAACATATCAAACAATATCAATTTTTCACACAAAATTTATCTTGATAGACAGGAATGTTCTTTGTAAGAATGTCGCAGTTTGGTTTGAAGATCCAATCTTTTTAGCATTTATAACACATCTAGCAATTTTCTCCGATGAAGTGAACATCAATTTCAAAATGTTTTGATCTTTCATGGAAAACAGGATTGATGACAAGTTGTAAAGCGATTTGTTATCACAAAAAGATTAACGGAAGGTTGATATCAACTTTCGATCTTTTAGGATTTTCTCAATCCAAATGATTTCTGGCAAGCGAGACATAGATCTATACTCGCCTGTGGAAGATTTTGAAAGAGTGTTTTGCTTTTACTTTTCCATGAGATTAAACAATCATTAAAGAAAACACAATAACTCGTAATGATTTCGGTTTTCTTACACTTGGCCCAATCAAGATCACTATATCCTTCAAGATGATTTTCGATTCTTGAAATTGTACCTTAGACCTTTTCCGGAGCTCCTTTTAGATACCTCGTAACATTGAGGGCACATTCCGATGAGATTTCAAGGAGAATGCATATATTGTGCCGCATAATGAACCGAGTATGAAATGTCGAGTCTTGTATGAGTGAGGTAGATAAGTTTCCCAAAGCTTCGATAACCGATGATGTTGACAAGTAAGGGGTCATCATCGGTGGGAATGTATGGAAGCACGAGTTGGGTTCCATAGGGGTGGACATGATTTGCACCCAAGAAGACCAAATTCTTTGAGGAGTTCAAGGCAGATTTTCTTTGGGAGAGAGATGTCATTCCCGTTTTTAAAACCTCAATGCCAAGAAAATATTTTAGATTTCCCAAGTCTTTGATATGGAATTTTGATTTTAGAAACTCTTTGAATATGTTTATCTCATCAACACAGTTTCAAGAAGGACTATATCATCCACATAAACAAGAAGAGCAATGAACTTGTCATTCTCTGTTTTGGTGAACAAAGAATGATCATTAACAGATTGGACAAAGTTGTTTTCCTTTAAAACAACGACAAGTTTTTCATTCCATTTTCCGGGAGCTTGTTTTAGACCATATAGAGACTTAACAAGTTTACAAACTTTATTTTTATTGTTCTCATTACGAACCCTTTGGGAATGGTCATATAGATATCCTCATCAAGGTCTCCATACAAGAAAGCATTGTTAACATCAAGTTGAAGAAGAGGCCATTTGTTTTTACAACTAAGGCAATAAGACATCTAACAAGAGACATTTTTACAACAGGGGAAAAGTTTCATCATAGTCTATTCCTTCCCTTTGGTTGTAACCTTTAACAACTAATCTAGCCTTGTATCTATCAACTTCACCATTAGCTTTATATTTGATTTTAAAAATCCATTTGTAGCCAATAGGAGTTCTATTAGGAGGTAGATCAGTTATATCCCAAGCATGGTTTTCATTTAAGGCTTCAATTTCAGAATTCATAGCATCTACCCAATTACTATCAAGGATAGCTTCTTCATAACAAGTAGGTTCTGTAGAAAACTAGAAGGAGGGTTGAATAGTTTACCAATTAAAATCTTTGTTTTGAAACTTATTGAAAGATCTATTGATATTGTTCTTTAGTATGTTGATGAAATAAGCAAGCAATATATAATAAGTAAATAAGGAAAGAAATGATCAAACCACAACAAGTTGTTTATAGTGGTTCGGCCTACAAGGACTCTTTTCCTTGCCCTACTCCACTCCCGAGTCTCACACTCGAGAGTTTAACTTCACTAGTCAACAAGCTCCTTTCACCGGGCGGAGAAAACCTTTACACTTCGCCTACACTATTTCCGACACTAAGCTAGATGTCGAGTTCTTTCCAAGGGTACAACTACTCCCACACACAATGTATTTTGAGGACTAAAATACTAACCACTCACACTCACAAGATTATGATGGTTTAATACAACAATGAAGTATGGATCAACACTAGATCATACAACACTAAACAAACAAGACTTCCAACTTCTCGTTGAAGCTTGAATATGACTTGATCTTCTTTGCTACAAAAGAGATCACTAATATGATATGAAACCGAGTTAGAAAGGTTAGAGAAGATATGTATGAGAGTATGTTAGAAAAGGATGAAAACTACTTGGCTTGGCATTGCTATTTATAGCCAAAATGGACAGGAGGCGTCACGGACGACGGACCCCTTAAAGGGTTCCGCCTGTACCATTTGGTACCACCGGTCCGACGACCAAGATATCAAATCTTGCCAAGGTCAACTCTATCTAAGTGAGATTGTGCAAGATATGAAGAGTACAAATCTTCACAAAATATCTAATGAAATCTTCCAATGATTTCCATGATGTAATGCATGATGTCATATGTTGTATTTCTATTATTAGAAATATGCAAATGCTTAAGTAGTGTTTGGTTTTAAGAACCTAACACAATCTACAAACTACTATCATACATAATGATTAGAGTCATATCAAGATGTTACTAATCACAAATGTAAATGCTTGAATGATGAATATATCGTTTGAGAAAGCTTGTTTTAATATCTATTAAACTTGACAAGCTTTAAGCTTTTATAAATTAAATTTACTTTTGTCGTTAACAAAACTTAGGCAAAGATCAAAAATATAAATAACGTTTAATGACGATATTTGTATTAACAATCTCCCTTTTGTTGAGGACAAAATATAAATTTTATTTTATAAAAGAAACAAAGTTTGTATAAGAGTTATAAAAATATTAGTTTTAGAATTTGAAAAGGAAATGATAATGCAAGTGTATGATGTTTTGACTTTTATGAGAGTCAAAGAATTCACTAGTTGATGCATGATGTTGACTTTTCGGAAAGTCAAAGTATGCGTTTGACTTTTTAAGAAAAGTCAAGTATTATCAATGAGGGTTCTGTTTGACTTTTGGGAAGTCAAATGTATGCAGTTGACTTTTCGGAAAAGTCAAATATAAATAATTTCAAAGTTCTATATTTTCTCCCCTTTTGTCTCAACAAAAGAAGAGGTTATCTGGAATGTAATGAGCCCGAGCTAGTATCTCCCCCTTGTTCAAAGCTCGCCCTAAATTGGGTGCTTTAATGGGAAGATTCATGGATTGTGAAAATAAAGCTAAAAGAAAAATTGTTAGTAATAATGATCATTCACAAGCATTTCCAAACACTATGTAATGACACCAACAATATAATAAGCAACATTCATTAGTTAAAATTTTTCATGAGTAAAGATCATGAAAAGAGAACACAATGATGTGTTTTTAGTACAAGAAATAAAAATTATCCTAAGAAAGTAAAAACTAGAAAGACTAGTCTAAAACCATCCTAAAGTGATGGTGGATGGGAAAGAGCATTGAGAAGCTCAAGGATGTGGTTGAGGATGAACTTCATTTCTTCTTGGAAATCATGGACCATAACCCGGGTCCTTTCCACAGTTTGGCCCGTTTGCTCACAAGTTGAGCAACCATGTCTTGGAGGGTAGAATGTTTGGGGAGGTTGTGGTGGTGGAATGGTGGATGTGTTGGTGGTGTTGGGGATGTTTGGAGTGGTCATGATGGATGCAAGCAAAGCATTTTGCATTTGCATTGTCTCACTTAAGTGAGAATCCACCATGCCTTTGAATTGGTGGAGGTTGTGGAGTTCCGTTTGAATCTCCTCTCTAGTGGGATTGTCATCCCACATGCACTCCGGAATGTCCTCAATATGAGGGGACATTGATGATGGAAGTGGATGATCCCCATATAAAGGACCATGAATGTCCTTGTGAATAGGGTGGAAAAGAAGAGGTCTTGGCCCTAATGGGGCGTTTGGGTCAAAGGATGACCGAGGTGACTCATGAGCGATTCTCTCAATAGTGCCAAAGGATGGCAATGGTGGTGGATGACTTGGCCTAGGAGGCAAGTCTTCCAAGTCCTCTAGGAAAGGAATTGGTGATGTTGGTGGAGTTGAAAATAACTCCATAGGAATGAGAGTTGGAGACCTTGGTGGTGAAGGTGGTGAGGGTGTTTTGGATGTTTGGATTGGTGCCGGTGGAGGTGAAGTAGGTGTTTTCGTTGGTGGTGGAGTGGTGATCACAATGTGTGATGTATTGGGTGTAGCTAAGGTAAGATTTGTATCATATCTAATGGGAGATGAGATTGTGAGTGGAGAAGACTCGGATGATGAGCTAAGATGAACAAAGCAACAAGGCCTCACGCTAATTCTAGCGGTCTTCTTGCAAGTTTTTGGAGAGGATTTTGTCATTTTTGATTTGGGTTTTACTTTGCTAGATAATAGTAAGAATGAAGAAGGTGTGAGGATGATCATGGTAAAACCTTTCAATTTATAGAAGTGAAAAATTGTTGAGAAATGTGTTTGATTAGATGTTGAACCATTGAAGAGAAGAGGTTCCTAATGATTTGGAAGTGGGTTGAATGCTAGTCATATCACCCAAGTCAATCCATACAAGAGATGGAGTGAAGAAGAAAGATTTGCAATAAATGTGTTCTAGTGAGTGGAATTTCCTAACATTGATTATCCACGGATTTGAAGGTACCAAAATTTGGTTCCTTCCTTTATGCCAAAGGGCTCCTTGGGTGGATTTTTCAAATTTTGAATTTTGGTGGAAATGAATTTCTTATATACCTAAGTGAATTGTACTAGTTCTAATAAGAGTATACACTAGTTAAGATTGATTTATAAGTGATGGATTGTAATTTGGAATCACGAAGAGTCGAAATTCGAGAATTACCAAGGATCCACGGCACCAAAACCATACACCGACGGTACCCTAAAGGGTGCTGTGCAGTCCGCCAAGACAGTGCAGGCGGTACCAAACTATATAAAGGACGGTACCAAATTATGGTGCCGTCTCGATCCGTGGAGTCGTGAAATATGGACGAGTACGCTTTTAGGTGTCGGGGACATTTCCGAAACCTGAAATTTTCTTCAAAAGCTGTTATACTAAACATTTCTAGTGGAGCATAGATTTTGAGCAAGGCTTATTGATTTTCACAATATAGTGAAAATGGGTAAAATTTGATAGCATACTTGTGCTATCCCCCTGCATGAGATTGTTAGCATACACCATTGTTTCAAGTTATATTATCATCCTATATAATAAAAGCAACTAAATAGTATCAAACACTAATGATAATGCATTGTTCCAAACACTCCTTAAAGTACCCTTATTTGTCCAACTTCTTGTAAATCTTGTTCATCATCCTACCAAGGCACTTGAACATTCCCTTAGTTTGCTTGAATTCTGCTGATTCATTCTCAATCTCTGGAAGAGATGCGTAATACTCATGAGGTGGAAGATGAGAGCTTGGAAGACCATTCTCGGAGCTATTTGATGATGAAGATGATGGAGTTGGAGGTTTAGCTCTCTTTCCTTTTGTCTTAGCAACTCGAGCATCACTCAAAGGTACAAAGATGTGAGGATGAGTTCATATTGAGGTGCATCCCTTTGGGGTTGGTGGAATTGGTGCGAAGTTTCTATAGAGACGGGTGAGAAGCATCCCGTATGGAAGAGCAACCGATCCTTGAGTTCGAATATCAATCATTCTCCTAGCTATGTAGTAGGCTAAGTTGAATGGTTGTCGGGTGATAAGTTGTAGAGCATGTGACATAGGCAAGCGTTTATGTGATCCCTATTTCCTATGGTGCTAATGACGTTGGCTCTAAGTAGTTCCTCCATTTCTTAAATTGGCTTAAGTTCATTTAGCTCCATTCCATATGGATCTCGGTTTACCTCTTTTCCTTTCGGGTAACTCGGGTTGTGTCACCTTTTGGGTTAAAAGGTGTTCACGGATGACATCCTTATCGGCCAAACGGGTTATGTAGGGAAGAGCGGTCATTGATTGTATCAAGAGCCATGAGTGACCACTTATCCGTGTAGACACAAGTTCCTCGGTTGGAATTCCTAACACTTGAGCAAAGTTGCTTAAGGTGATGGTGTAGTCGTTTTGGTTGATTCTAAACCTAATACAAAATTCATCATCGTGTTCATCACTAAAGCCGGTCACACTAGCATAGAATTCTAACACAAACCTAGGACAATTGGTTCATCGATGTCAAGAAGACAATCGAATTGAATGGCGGCTAGTTCTTCACGAAGATTGGTATTTTCAAGGAAGGATGAGTGAATGGTTCTACCTCATGGAAATACCTTGATTCTAGACTCTTAAATATTTCTACTTGTTCCTTGGTAAGTCCTTTGGTTTTGTGGTGTTTGGGAATGTAGTTAAGGGTATCTTTGTGATCATAGAATCTTGCGGCTACCATGGTTATTCCTAAGGACAATAATTAATATTTTAAAATGAAAATAAATTTTAACGTTTTGGTTCTAGTGTGTGCCTATATGAAAACAATTTGGAGTTGCGGTTATCTCGACTCATTTTATGCACAAAATGGTTTTAGTGGGTGTTTGGCAAATACCATGAGATAACCCAAATGCTCCTAATTCAATGTGGCTACATTTGAATATACCCGGAGTGCATATTAGTTATGCAATACCTTTAGTATTCAAGATCATGCAAGTGATGAAAATTTTAACGTTTCTATTTGTATTAGCAATGAAAATGTTTTCCTACAAGTGAGAAGCTTTTCAAGACTTTTGACCGGGGTGTTTGGTTGTTTGAATAAGGCCTTATATTCATTATCTATCAATTAGTGGGAAACATGATTTGTTTATGCAATATGATAATGTAGTACCTAATTTGAATGACTAGTTATGCAATTTGCCAATTGAATTCATATTTGGTATAAAAGCATACATAAAACCCCATGTAATGATTTGTGATAGTTTTGTGCATAAATAAGAATCCTAGACTCAGAATTAAGAGATGAAATGGAGTTAGGATACTTACAATGATGTTATCTTCATGATTAGTGAGTAGGAAGGTGTCAATAATGAGCTTGGTTTAAGTTTTACACGTTTTGGTAAAGTGGGTTGTGAAGAAGAGGATGTTATGTATATAGCGCTTTTGTACAGAGACACTGACGGACGACGGCACCAAATATTTGGTTCCGTCCGTGTTGTCGTTTGTGTGGCTACATGCAGATACAAGGCAAAATTGTTTTGGTTTGACTATTCTAATGTTTTAGGCTATGTTTATCCTACATGTTTGGTTCCATTAATCCTAAACCAAGTCTAAGAAGATTAAAGGTTCTCGTTTAAGAGGCTTAGTTAAGATGTCGGCAATGTTGTCTTCGGAGGATACTTTCTCAATTGAAATGTTTCCTTTTGAACATTGTCGCAAGAAAGTGATGACGGATTTCAATATGCTTTGTACGAGCATGTTGAACGGGATTCTTGCCGAGATCGATGGCTCCTTTGTTGTCGCAAAGTATCACAATGTCGTTGAGATGAATTCGTAATCTCGAGTGCTTGCTTCATCCAAAGAGCTTGTTGACATGCTTTTCCGGTGAGACGTAGTCGGCTTCATGAGTTGAGATGGCTAAGGCCGTTTGTTTCTTTGCAAACCATGAGGTGAGACAATGTCCAACAAAAGTGCAAATTCCACTTGTACTTTTTCTATCGACATAGTCACCGGCATGATCCGAGTCGGCATACACTATGGTTTCTACACCCGTTCTTTTGGGATACCATAATCCTAAACACGTTGTTCCCTTAATGTATCTAAAAATCCTTTTTAAGGCTTCTAAGTGTGATGCCTTTGGGTTTTCTTGAAAGCGAGCACATAGACAAACACTAAACATAATGTCGGGTCTACTAGCCGTAAGATAGAGTAGGCTACCAATCATTCCTCTATATTTAGTTTTATCTACGGATTCACCTTCCTCGTCCTTGGTGAGTTTAGTGTCCGAAGACATGGGTGTTTTAGTTGGTTTGGAATCTTCAAGACCAAATTTCTTAAGCATGTCTTTTATATATTTGGATTGGTTAAAGAAAATGCCATCTCCTAGTTGTTTAATTTGAAGTCCTAGAAAGAAGTTTAACTCACCCATCATACTCATTTCAAACTCGTCGTGCATGATTTTAGAGAAATCATCACATAGCTCTTGACAAGTTGATTCGAATATAATGTCATCAACGATATTTGAACAATGATAATATGTGATTCCCTTTTCTTGGTAAAAGAGTATTATCTACTAATCCCATAGAGTATTTGTTATCAATAAGAAAGTCTTAAGTCGGTCGTACCAAGCTTTTGGTGCTTGCTTAAGACCGCATAATGCTTTCTTGAGTTTGAAGACATGATGTGGTTTCTCAAAGTCGGTGAAACCGGAGGTTGAGCAACATACACTTCTTCGTTAATAAACCCATTAAGAAAAGCACTTTTAACATCCATTTGAAATAATTTAAAGTCATAAGCACATGCATAGGCAAGTAATATTCTAATAGATTCTAGGCTAGCTACCGAGCATAAGTTTCATCATAATCAATACCTTCTTGTTGATTATAGCCTTGTGCAACAAGCCTAGCTTTGTTTCTAGATACTATACCATTTTCATCCATTTTATTTGAAAAACCCATTTCGTTCCAATTATGGTTTGATCTTTAGGTTTTGGAACTAATTTCCAAACATCATTTCTAACGAATTGGTTTAACTCTTCTTGCATGGAAATTACCCATGATTCATCTTTTATTGCTTCATTTATGTTTTTCGGTTCTATGGTGGATACAAAACAAAAATAGTTACTTTGATTTTGGGCTTGTGACCTTAAGGTTCTTTGATTAAGTTGTCCTATGACTTTTTCTAAAGGATGACTTTTAGATTCTTTGATGTTGATAATTTTCTTATTTAATGGTTCATCTTCCTTGTTATTATTAATTTGACTTTCTATTATTTGACTTTCAACTAAGTCATCATCTACCAAAGGTGATGTCTTAGAGGGAGGTGGACTTTCGTCAAACGTTATGTTCAACGATTCCTCGACTATCATTGTTTCTTTATTTAGGACAATGTAAGCTTTACTAGTTTGAGAGTAACCAAGAAATACACCTTCATAAGACTTTGGGTCAAACTTGGTGAGATAATCCTTAGTGTTAAGAATAAAGCATTTACAACCAAAGACTCTAAAATATCCTAACGTTGGATTTTTACCTTTGTAAAGTTCATATGGTGTTTTGTTTAGGAAAGGACGATTAAGACTCTATTTAAAATATATGTAGAAGTGTCAAAGGCTTACACCAAAACTTTTGAGGAATGTTTTGTTCATTAAGCATTGTTCTACTCATTTCTTGAATTGTTCTATTTTTACGCTCTACCACTCCATTTGATTGAGGTGTTCGTGGAGTGGAAAATTATGTGTTATACCATTTGTATCACAAAAGTTTCCAAATTGAGTTTCGTTGTCAAATTCACGACCATGATCCGTTCGGATCGACACAATTTGACACCTAGAAGATTTTGAATTTTCTTGCTAAGTATTTAAAATTTATCAAAAGCTTCATTTTGGTTTTCAAAAATAACGTCCAAGTAAACCTTGAGTAATCATCTACTATGACTAAAGTGTATAAGTTGCCTCCATAGCTTCTTATAGCGGATGGTCCAAACAGTCCATATGTAATAATTTTAAACATTTAGATGTGGACACCATATTTTAGATTTGTGACTCATGTGTGTTTGTTTACCAATTTTGCAAGCGTCGCAAAAGTGTTGGTCATATTTTAGTTTTGGTAAATTCCTAACCAACTCTTTTGAAGATAGGTTTTGTATAAGTCTCATATTAGCGTGACCTAAGCGCCTATGCCAAAGAGATGAGCTATCGCTCTATGTTGTTAAGCAAAGTTTGTCATTATATGTTTTATCTATTTTAATGACGTATATGTTATTTTTCCTAGCTCCTTTAGCTATGGTGATACCATCTTTTAGTATTTTACTACCATTTTCATCAAATAGTACTTTATACTTTTTATCACATAGTTGGCTAATACTAAGTAGATTAAATCCTAACCTATCCACATGAGCAACATTTTCAATAGTTAGGGAGTTATGAGCAATCGTACCTTTGCCAATGATTTTGCTTTTAAGATTGCTACCGAAAGTGACATTACATCCGTCATACTCTTGGTATGATGAGAAGAGACTTTTGTTGCTCGTCATGTGTCGTGAGCATCCACTATCTTTTAACCATTCATCAGGTTCCAATCAAACTTTCAAGCATACCTAAGAAGTAAATAACTCAAGCATTTGGTCCCCAATATCTCATGGGTCCATTTGGGTTAAACATACCATTTATTTGATTCATGTATGGAAATGATGGGTAAAAGTTCCATGGCATGTAATCTGGAGTTTGATATGGTCTAGGAAAACTTTGATTCCAACCGTTGTGTTGATAGTTAGGTTGAACGTTGTGGTTGCTCTTAGGAAAGGGGCGTTTGGCAAAAGAAGTTTTATATCGTTGTTGAGTAGTTTTGATCTAAATTCATTTTAAAGTCCTACTCCGATGTGATGGCTGGTTTTAGTTTAACATTATCATTGGTTTTCTTTGTTACTTTAATGAATTCAAGACGGTCCGTATTGACATTAACATTCTGCTCACTGAAGTACCATGGTACCATTTTAGACAACGGACGGAACCCTTATTTTGGTTCCGTGCAGTCCAGGTTGCATCTTCGCAGCAATTTTGATGAATGTTCGTCCTTTTCGCCGTTTTGTTTTGACTCTTTGGAATTAATACTTCATTAAAACCTAGCCCATTCATGTCTCCCGGTGTTTTATGGATTTTAACTATTTCATCGGCAGAGCGATGTTTTTGTTAAACCTTTAAACTTAGAATTATTTTCTATTAGAACTTCTTGTGTGAGCTTTAGTTTTCTATTTCAAGATTAAGCTCTTGACATGATTTACAATTATCGTCATTTGCTTTTCCTTTTTCAAGTCGTTTTGCTTTTTCTTTCAACTCATATACCTCATTTTCCAAAAATTCCTTTTTGGTTTTTAGAAATTTATTTTTAGTTATGATTTTTAGACTTAGCTCACACAATTGATTATATTTTTTGCAAGGTGTCATCATCTATAGAAGAATAAGAAGAGTCGGAAAGTACCTCATTTGACTCATGTGCCATTAGAGCGATCTCTTCCTTGCTTGATTCTTCATCGTCTTCACTATCACTCCAAGCACCACTTACAAAAGCTCGTTGAGTTTTGCTTTTAGGTGGCTTGGGACATTCTCCTGAGATGACTTGTATCACCACATCTAAAACACTTTCTTTCACCTTTACTCTTCTTATCATCCCGATCTTTTCGAATGGCTTCTTTTCTTCTCGAGGTTGTCTTACAAACTTTCCTCTTCTTCTAAAGAACTTCTTGAAATCTCTAACGGCCATAGCATACTCCTCATCTTCACTACCGAACAAGATTCATCATCATCGCTGATTCCGCCTTTGCTTTTAGAGCAACGGATTTGATCTTCTCCTTTCTTCCTTTGATGATCTCCGAATCTTTCTCCATTATCATTTCGTGAACTTTGAGGTTGCCAATTAGTTCGCTCTAGTGACATTATTGAGAGATCTTTTGATTCTTCAATAGCGGTCACTTTAGCTCCATTTGGGATGGAGTGCTCTAAGAAATTTCGACAAAGTTCTTACTACGAAAAGATTCATCAAGTGCTTTAAGTGATGTAATGATAGTATTTAAACGAGCAAAGCCACAATCAATGGTTTCATCTTCAGGGATAACAAATTGTTCATATTGTTGAACAAGAAGATCAATTTTGTTATCCTTGACTTGTGAATTACCTTGATGTGTAATAATTAAAGATTCCCAAATATCTTTGGCGGTTTCACACATAAAAATTCTTTCATATTCTTTTCTAGGTAAAGCATTATAAAGCATCATTTTAGCTTCATTATTTTTAGCAACTAATTTCTTTTGTTCATCAACGGAAATATCCTTTGTTGTAGAACTAAAATCTCCTTTATCAATAATAAACCAAAGATCTATATCTTTTGATTTTACATATGTTTCAAACGGTTTTCCAATAGATAAATCCATTGGTTTCAAAGAGTTGTGGTCTTTGCATAGATTGCCCTTCTTTAAAGTTTTCGTAATCCATGGATCGTTTCAAGTTTATAAAATACAAGTTATTTTAGAAATTCTTGAGCAACGAGGCTCGTACCAATGTAGAAAACTAGAAGGGGTTGAATAGTTTACCAATTAAAATCTTTGTTTTGAAACTTATTGAAAGATCAATTGATATTGATCTTTAGTATGTTGATGAAATAAGCAAGCAATATATAATAAGTAAATAAGGAAAGAAATGATCAAACCACAACAAGTTGTTTATAGTGGTTCGCCTACAAGGACTCTTTTTCCTTGCCTACTCCACTCCCCGAGTCTCACACTCGAGAGTTTAACTTCACTAGTCAACAAGCTCCTTTCACCGTGGAGAAAACCTTTACACTTCGCTTACACTATTTCCGACACTAAGCTAGATGTCGAGTTCTTTCCAAGGGTACAACTACTCCCACACACAATGTATTTTGAGGACTAAAATACTAACCACTCACACTCACAAGATTATGATGGTTTAATACAACAATGAAGTATGGATCAACACTAGATCATACAACACTAAACAAACAAGACTTCCAACTTCTCGTTGAAGCTTGAATACGACTTGATCTTCTTTTGCTACAAAAGAGATCACTAATATGATATGAAACTGAGTTAGAAAGGTTAGAGAGAAGATATGTATGAGAGTATGTTAGAAAAGGATGAAAAACTACTTGGCTTGGCATTGCTATTTATAGCCAAAATGGACAGGAGCGTCCACGGACGGCGGACCCCTTAAAAGGGTTCCGCCCGTGTACCATTTTGGTACCGCCGCCAAGATATCAAATCTTGCCAAGGTCAACTCTATCTAAGTGAGATTGTGCAAGATATGAAGAGTACAAATAATCACAAAATATCTAATGAAATCTTCCAATGATTTCCATGATGTAATACATGATGTCATATGTTGTATTTCTATTATTAGAAATTTGCAAATGCTTAAGTAGTGTTTGGTTTTAAGAACCTAACACAATCTACAAACTACTATCATACATAATGATTAGAGTCATATCAAGATGTTACTAATCACAAATGTAAATGCTTGAATGATGAATATATCGTTTGAGAAAGCTTGTTTTAATATCTATTAAACTTGACAAGCTTTAAGCTTTTATAAATTAAATTTACTTTTGTCGTTAACAAAACTTAGGCAAAGATCAAAATATAAATAACGCTTAACGGCGATATTTGTATTAACAGTTCAATACTTTTATTAAGACTAGAAGCAAAGCAAAGAATTGTCTTTGTTAAGATTTGAGTAATTAACAACTTTTTCAACACCATATTTGACTTTTCCTTCAACAATAAAGTCATTTAGATTACCGGGCAACTTAGAAACTCTAGTTGACCTCCTAGCGAGAGTGGTCGGCAAGCCTCTTTCTTGTTCGCAGAATCCAAGATGTATCGCAGAATCGTAAGATGCATCGCAGGATGTGATTCATGTGATATCTTGCCCTCGTGGTGTGTATTATCATCTATAGATGTTGCAACCGGTTCATCAATCATGGTGGGATGACTTACCACCGTGCTATCATCATAGGATGTCACTCTCCTTCATCATTGGGACTTGTTTGTGAGTCAAAGAAATTTTTGTGGTTTAAATCTTTAGGCACATAAGTTTCAACAAAAGGTTTTGACACAAAGTTTTCATTTTGAATGGGAACACAGCTTCATAAAATTTGACATCTCTAGAATAAAAATACTTTTGTTTCTAGGCTCAAGAGTTTATAGCCTTTTTCTCATTTGAGTAACCAATAAGAACACTTTTTCGGATCTACTACCAAATTTGTCGAAACGTTGAGAATGGTGGCATAGCATAGGCGTACCAAAGACTCTAAGGAGAGAGAGTGAAGGGTCATGCCCATACACAAAGAAGAAGGGACTTGCAGATGAATCAAGAGGCAACCTGTTTATGACATATGCAAGAAGCTAGAACACATTCAAAGCCAAAGATTTAGAGGTAATTCCAAACATAAGGGATCTAGCAACATTAAGGAGATGCCTATGTTTCCTTTCTCAATGCCATTTTGTTGAGGTGTATAAACACAGAAGTTTGATGTAGAATTCCTTTTCATGATAGAATTGTTGCGCTTATTATTGACAAATTCGTCCCATTATCACTTCTAAAACTTTAACATTGTGTTCAAATTGATTTGATAGCATATGAGTAAAGTTAACAATGGAAACATAAACATCATCCTTCCCTTAAGCATATAAAACCACACCGCCCTAGAATTGTCATCAACTATAGTTAAAAATATTTATAACCATCTCTGCTAGTAATTTTATATGGTCCCCAAACATCAAGGTGAACAAGTTGACCAATTTTAGTGGATTTATGTTCACTTAGAGGAAATGGTTCTCTGGTTTGTTTGGCTTTATTACAAGTATCACAGAGATGATCAGCCGGATGAACTATCAAATTTAAGAGTGGGTCTAAGATGTGTAGGACTTGGTCGAGGATGACCAAGTCTTTGATGCCGAGATTTCTTGAGACATGACAAACAGATATGCAATTATTAGAGGTAATCTTACATGTAGAGTCTATATCAAAATATATAACCCATTGTATTGTTTACCAATCCCACAATCCTTTTTGATGTAAATCAGATATAGCAATTAGATTCATTAAATCCAACAAACATCTTGTTGTCTCTAGCAATCTTATGAACAGATAATAACCGACATTGTATTCGTGAACAACCGTAATATCAAAAGAGTCGTCATTATTGACCTTTAAATCACCAATTTTAGTAATTAGGGCCCGAGTACCATTGGGATGTCCAACAGTTAGGCCAAGATTTGAAATGTTAATAACATTGATTAAAAAATTTCGTATACATCATGTGTCGATTTGCACCGTAATCAACAATCCAACCAAGACCGATGTTTCCAGCTAAGGATTTAGTGTTGTTGTTAAAAACTTGTTGAAGTTCACATTAAACTTGACACCGCCATTAAAGAAGGTTCCGAAAAATTTTACCCGCTAAGTTGGCATTAGCGGATGACACATTGTTGTCATTGAGAAGACTCATAAGTCTTGAGAGTCGCTCATTAGATAAAGAGAGGAGAATTGCTAGCACTATTATCGGTGACATGATTAGTTTCAAAGAAACATTGTTATCAATGAAAGGTTTACCATTAAAATTTCTCTTAACATATCCAAGCAGGATATCCAACAATTTCATAACACCTATCAACAAGATGACCGTGCTTTTGCAATTGGTACATTTGAGGTTCATATTTGGTCCTCTCGCTATTAGAGTCATACGTGTTAAAACCAGAACTTTGTTGTTAAAACCTCTTTGTTATCAAAAATTTTCCTCCATCGAGGTTTTGCATTAAAAGTCGTCGCATTGGGTTTAGCGTAACTATTCCCGGATGAAACATTCTGTGAGATTCTTCTCCGCATACAAAGAGAAAGCGCTTTGATATTAGGCAAAGGGTCTCGTTAAAATATTGCTTCGATGGGAACATAGGAGTCATCAAGACCCATAAGAAATTACATTAACTTGATTAGTTGATTGTGTTTTCAAAATGTTTTGCGACCTCACAGTGGGGGAGGCAAGCTAATCATACAATCAAATTGTTTCCATAAAGAATTAAGATTGTTATAGTAATCACCAGAGAGGACCCACTTTGACTAAGAGAGTTTATATTCTTATGCGATTAAAATAGTTGAACCATCAACTTTGTCATAGGTATCTTTAAGATCATTCCACATTTTATAAGCGCTTTAGTATATATAGCACCAAAGAAACAGCTCAGACTAAGAGAATTAAGAATCCAAGTAACCACAACCGAAGTTACTGTGTATCCCATTGATTAGCAAGACTAGGGTTCGAATCATCTCTTATGCAAGTACCATCAATAAACCCTAACTTATTATGGTTCCTTAAAGCAAAAGTCATGGCCATATTCCATATTTTATAATTTTCGGCCCATGAGTTTAATAGTAATAATGGGATTGCCATTTGTATTGTTAGGATGCAAATACAAAGCATCACCAAAGACAAGACTTTTCTCAGTGGAAGAACGACCAATATTATCATCACCAACAGCCATAATACAAACAATAAGATAGACAGAAATAAGAAGATAGACAAAGAATAATCAGACAACAATAGACAAAGGTAATAAGAATAAATAGTCAAGTAGGTAAGACTTTATAATAAGAAACAACAAGCACTAAGCCTGTGGATTAGGATAAACCGTAGCAGTATTCGTATCACTCAAAGGTGGCGGATCAAGATGTTAGTCTACCCGTTTGCACCCACAAGACTTAAGTACTGTATGTTTAAAGAAAAGGTAAGACTTAGACTTACAGAGAAATATGCAGCGGAAGAACAAATCACACTCACCCTAGATTCACTTAGTCTAGGGCAAATATGAAACAGAAGATAACTAGTGATTACGCCAATAGCAGTGACCTCAAACCACACCTTTGTTGCTAAAGAGAATCAATGAGCCTGAAGCTCTGATACCATGTACGAAAGTATAGGTAACACTAGTTAAACAACAGAGACTTTATTCAGATCTAAGCTGCAATAGTCAGCTTAGATTAATAGTATCCAAATGTTACAAGATTAGATTAATGTCAATGAGACAATAATCATATGAATGTAAAGACAAGACAAGATCAGTGAAATGATCTAAGAGAAGAGAAGAGAGTGATACAAAAGACTGCACACCCAAGTGTATCTAACTCTAGAATAAAGGACTAATTAAATAGGGGATTAAGTTACACTAAGACCCCTCTAATGGCTATAATAATGAACTTCAGCAGGAACAAGAGAGGCTTCAGCAGAAATGATAATCTTGGAACTATAAACCACCTATGCTTTGTCCATGTTAAACCCCTGTAATATGCCTGCAAAGAACATAGCTTGAAAGTCATTAGCAATTGATAGAGTGACATGTTTGCCACAGATTATTACCCCAAATTTTAACAATAAATTACGAGAATCGAAAGCAACAATTATGGGTAAAATTTTGGTTAAAACAATAATCCCTTTTATGGGGTTAGAATACTACAATCAAGATGTGATGGTGTTTCATACATGTTTTCTTCTATTAATCATACTAACTATAACTAATCCATGTATGAACATTTCAGGAAAAGATATTCTAAACACTTGATCCAAGTCTCACATATATATATATATGGTGTTGACTTATGAAGCTGCATGCTATTAACAGACAACTAATCTCCCAAGCAACACATACATACAAAAAGAATTGAACCATCTTAATTACCTGTGAAAAATAATGTGCATATTATTACAAATTTACAACTGAATGGGCAAATTCAAATGTTCAGGGCAAGGATGGGTTTGACAATATCATATGAAAACAAATAACTTGAACTAAGATATTATGTCTCTATAACCTAAGAAAATGCCCTTCAAAATTGACCTAGATGGAATCTTTCAGTCGTTTGTATTACTTTAATGTTCAACCATCAAAATGTATATGAAATCCAGAACCTTCTTCCTCTATTACAGTAGAAATCAAAACCTTACTCATATGCATTAAACAGAAGTTTTTTAAAATTAAGGTTTATGGCTCACAAACATTAAACAAAAGTTTTTTAAAATTAAGGTTTATGGCTCACAAACACAATGCCACTCTTGTTTAATGAGATTTTTCACAATCTTTGACCCTCAAAACCTTGTAGAAACATCTGTACTACAAACTATGTGTTTAAGAATATAAAATGGTCAAAAGGGTATAAAATAAAGTGTTTTAGAGGCTAAAAGCCCAAGTTTAAACATGGGTCAAGTCGGGTCGGTATGGACTAAAGCAATGTGTAATCTGGGTTCATTACTTTTTCCCCTATCTTTGACACTATCATAAACCCTAACCCAAACACCACTAGTACAATAATACCAACTAAAACATCAAATTAAAATTACAGAACATACAACATGAAAGTGAGAAAAAACTGGTTCTTGGGTATTATTAACCATTTAACCTACTAAAAAGATGTGATTTTTGAAATCCAAGTGTTAGTATCAAAGCAGAAGATATACAAACTAAACCACTTGCAGAAAAGAAAACATCTCCACAATAATATCATCATTCATCATAAAATATAAAACTTGCCTAATATAGATACTGCAGGAAAAGACAGTTTTAAGGTCTACTTAACTGAATGCCCCTGATTTGTTTTATATTTATTATCATCATTCATTTTGCCACATTAACTTTCAACAATGTCTAATTTCATCTACACTTTATGGAAAAGAAAGTAGGAAGTTTATTAGCCATAAAGACAGCATACGATAGTCACATACTTGGAAAATGCTTCCTATGATTCTTCATTTTCCACACATCCTTGTTTTTGGCCACCACCTAACATATATGTTATTTGCATAGAAAAGATACATTAACATTGGTGAATCTAGCATTTGGCTTGAACAGGTAAAACTACTTACAGCCTATTTTTTGGCGTTTGACAGTGTCCTCCTCTTTGGTATCATCTTTGTCATCACCTAACATTTATTTATGTATTATTATGTGCAAAGAGAGAATTAATGAATCTTGTATCATTAGGAGGCTTGAATGAGCTAGAGGAACTTACTAGTGCGTTTGACGGTGGCACGGTACTTTGGGGTTTGACTTTGGTATCTTCTTTTCAGCACCTAACATTTAGTTATTCATTATTATTATGTACAAAGAAAGAAAGAAAAGAAGGCTTGAAAGAGTAAAATTAGCTAGAGGAACTTACGCTGGCGTTGGATCTCCTCTTGGACAAATTTTTCAATATCAATACCAAGCCTGGGTGGGTAGAATCTCTGAAAACACGTACCATCCTCCTGCACGACTACTGTACAATACACATGGGGCGATCGGGATACTCATCTAAATCAAAATCTAAATCATCATCAATCATGCTGAGATCCAGACGGAGGTATCCGTGGTGCTCCTCGATAGTCAGGTCCGCAAATTTGTTCAAAACAGTCCAAAGTGGTACGTTTTTAGGAGCAGGAGCGGTATCAAGCGCATCAATGAGACTTTGTTTAAAGTTTGTGAATTTAGCATTGTCCTCATCAGGTGTAGGGTAGAATTTGTTCCACTTTTTCTTCCATTCCTGAAAAGCAAGCTTGTCGGGGTCGTCGTCCTCTTGAGGATTGAAACCACCAGGCATTGCGACCCTGTATTGAAAAGAAATAAAAAAAAGTAACAAGATTCAAAACCAAAATAATAATAATAATAATAATAATAATAATCCGTTAAAACCCTAATAATTAATAAGTTTTGATTAGGTGCATAAACACCAAATCGAAACGAGAATCAAAGCATATGTAACCTAAATAAAAAGGATCCGATCAAACCCTAAAGAAAGAAACAAACAGGATCTTGCTAATAATTAATAAGTTTTGATTAGGTACATAAACACCAAATCGAAACCCTAAGTTTTGAGACCAAATCGAAACAAAGACTAACAAGAATCAAAGCATATATATGTATGTATGTAACAAATAAGATTCATCCCTACCTTTCGTTTCGTGCGCGGCTGGCTGAGAATGAAAGCAAGCGTGATGGGATTTTGGGGTCAATTTATCTTCTTTTCTTTCTTGTGTAACAAGTAATTAAAACTTATTAATCCGGGTCGGAAACCCGTTAATTAACCCTAGGCGGGTGTTAGGGTTTTTGTTTTTTTGGTTAGTCATGGGTGTGGCTGAGTTTTGTGTTGGCCGAGAAAAGAGAGGCTTCCCGAGAAGCCTTGAAAAATTCTTGTATTGGTTGATAGTTTCCTTTATTATTGGTTAACTTCAATATTTTTATGCAAAATGACCAATCTAGACACTCTAAAAATTCAGCATTCATTTTTTCAAAAGGTATTTAATGTCTTTTTCAAGTGTTGTATATTAGTAAGCAAAGATATTTTTGATATTATTACAATTGACCAATTGATAACTTGACCAATTGAAGTTTTCTTAATTGTATTATTGAGTCCGAACTTTGGTATACCACATAGGAATATGATACACTTTCTTTATACAATTTTGTTAAAAAGATAGGCATTTTTATTGCAATTAGTTAGAGCCATGTAGTTTTTATTCAAATAATTTTTACAATTTACAGATTTGATAAAATAATCACGACACTTAATAGATTTTAGTTAAAATATAGTTTTACAATTTCGGTTTTGATACACTTTTACAATTTATAGTTTTAGTTAAATTATTTATCATACCGCGAGCATTCAATGCAATTTTTACGACATTTATTTTGTAGACATCTAAACTTATAATTAGTGTTAATTGCATCACAATCTAACACTTTTGTCGCTTTTATATGAAACCCGACCCAAATTATTTCAATTTACGTCAAAATGTAACATTTCGCGACGTTGTTTAACCCCTCATGTGAGCCATAAACCTTACACCTGATCATATTTCCTTACTCCGCCACTGCCTAAAAATGTATACTCGAAAATGTCAATATAACATTGGTGAGATCGTGGGTTTAAAGTAAACAAAATCGGTTACCGTGCATAGGATATGAGTAGGACATGTGTGCATATAATAATAATAATAATAATAATAATAATAATAATAATAATAATAATAATAATAATAATAATAATAGCTTAAGACATGTAGTAATAAATGTTATCCAATTGCTATCCAAACCACGAAAAGAGTCGTGCCACCAACATGTAATCAACACGTAGCCTACCAATTAGAGCTAAAACATGTGTACTTTTCATGGCTATGTAGGATTCTACCACGCCACAAGAACCACGAAGAAAGTACCACGCAATGTTTGTACCACACAGTACGTACCGCTAATGCAATAACCACACAGAAAGAAACCACACAGCAAAACCACTAGTGTACCTAACGCGATTATAAACACATAAAATTCATCCAAAGGAGAACAATATTTAAGCATGGCATAAAAAGCGTGAAATAAGCTTTGAGTATCATTTTCCCCCATAAACATATAATAAAAATGGGGTCACGAGAATTCACCTTGACAATCACACTGAAAGCACAAATCCAAGCTAGCAATCTACAACAATGGAAATGCATAAGTTACAAGTGACAACCCTTCCACTGTAACTCACATAAGATGGATCGGAAGTGATTAACTAATCATTCCTCTATGACATACTTCATGAAATCCAAGTGCACATGTGAGAATTCATTAGGTATTGGTGTCTACTTATAAGCTGACTTTAAATTGTTTAAACATTGTTTTAATTGGATTCTGGTTCACTTTACGATTTTTTAAACCACTCTTATAAACCTACTGCGGTTCCCAAATTTTTATCAGAAGTACCTATATAAGTTAAGTACCTATATAAGTTAAGTATTTCCAGTAATTTTTCTAGATTCTATCTCTTAGTGCAACTACATCATAAAAATTCGTTTATCACTACTAGTCAGAATTTGACCTAACTATACACCCAGAAAGATTGCATTTATTAAAAACATTTATACCTTTCAGAAAAATCCACAACAATTACATTATTTAATAGACATATGAAATATGTCTCTCCTAAATTTATAGGTCATAACTCGTTATAGTTTATGAGAAAGAAATTCTACATTACAGTACAAATCTGTCCCAAAAACTCAGCTTTGACACCCGATTTCTTTTAGATGATTTGAATGACCAAATCAATTCGAATCTACTCCAAACCAATTGGGTCAGTTATTAAACTCTTTAAACTTAATTTTAGGCTCAAAAAACTCTGAAAAAGCGTTTGTATAACTCGACATATGGTCTGTACAATACGACACAAATTTCTGGTCAAACAAATCTCAATGTTCTACAAACCCTAACGCGTTTAATTCTTCTAACCATCATCTACACGTTTTATAAAAAGGTTTTATCAATCCTAATATCTAATTGTCACATTCCTTGCCCCTTAATAGCTCTGCCCTTAAGTTTATCATATCATAATAAACTTATATAAGCCCACAAGTCTAAAAAAAGCCAAAAAATAGAGGCTTATGTAAAACAAATAAGCTAATAAGCCACATATAAGCTTAAACATCCCCTTCCCGTTAATACGTCTTATTACCATGAAATATATTATTTTTTTGTAACCATGATTTCCGATCTTTTGGACGACTGATCCACGGGGTTTGAACTCACCACCACACATACTCAAACCGGGTAAAGCCCCACCTTTTCAAGAGGTTGGCGTGGCAACTTTCGGGAGGTTTAGGCCACCCCCGAGTGGTTAATGAAATATTGTATCTTCTTAAGATATTAATCTAACGAGACGTGATGCTAGCCTCATAGAGGGGCTTCAAATATTAGATATTTCGGTAAGATAATTTTAGTTCCTCTAAAGAAATGCGGTGACAGCTAAAAAAAGAAAGTGTCGCTATGGGTAAGGGTTATAAAAGGTATATATGGAGAAGGTGGTGGTATTTGTGTCGTGGGCTAGATATTGAGTTTGCATCATCTTTTGAAGGAATAGTGGGGAATGATAGAGGTATAACCTTTGGGGTTAGATGGTTAGGTTGGTGATTTAGATTTATGCAATAGTTTTTCTTGATGGTATCATTTAGATATGAGCAAGGAGGGTAGGATGGCGGGAAAATGGTGTTGGGAAAATATTGTGTGGAGTTAGAAGTGGGTTGGGTTAAGAGTCCTTAGATGAAGGGTGTATAAGGAGATGGAGATTACAAGAAGATGGTAGCTTCATGGTGAAGACATTGCCATAGATTACGGAGAAAAAGATTTTACATGTGGGAATGGGTGCTCTAGAAACTTTTTCGAAAAAGTGGGTGTAAAAGAAAGTCAACATATTCATTTGGACATCTTTAAAAGTAAGACTTCCGATTCATGAAGAGCTAGATAAAAGTGGTATTAATTTGGACACTTTACTTTGTCCATATTGCAACAATGAGGTAGAATCGTGTAATCATAGCTTGGTTTTGTGTGAAATTGTTATAAGTGTGTGGGAAAAGATCTTTAGTTGGTGGAGGCTTGGGAACGTTAATGGTTTCTAATTCGATAAAAAATTCAGCTAATGCGAACAATAATGTTCCGTTTGGCAAGTAGTTATTTGGACGTCCAATTATTACATTTGAAAAGAGAGAAACACACGTATCTTCAAAGGAAAAGTTTCAAATACAAATAAAAATAGTGCAAGATATTCAACTCAAAAGTTATGAGTGGATTGTGAAAAGATTAAAGAAAAATGCGGTTATAGATTGGATGTTATGGCCGTGTGATCCAATAAATTGTCGAGTTCATAATAAAAAATAAATGCCATGGAACCAGGGCATTTTGTACGTGATGTTTTAGTCTTTTTTATATTAAGATAATTAAGTCAAATTTAAACAAACATCTTATATTTTAAAAATATGTTCGAAGTTAAGTCTTAAGTTTTTATTCAATTATTCGCTATTTATAATATAGTACGAAACTATACATACAAAATCGATATTGAGATAATTTCATTTGAGATGTTCATTTTAATGTAAGTGAGCATCATAGTTCGATTGTCACTGTTTGACCCTTTTCAAATATTATATATTTTCTTTGTTTTATGGCCAAATAGCAAAATATTTTGGGTTTCATCCTTTGAGAGAGTGAACTTTTTCTTTTCCAATGTTGTTTAGATATGAAAATATATTGTAATAAATGGAAGAAGAAGAAGAAGAGCACATTGTCTCAAATTAGCATAACCGCATCGTGATATTAGATGTTATGGATTGATTATATTTGGACCCGATTAGAGTGCTTCAACCATCTATACCAGATCCATTATGAGGCATTAAACTACTCTTCATTTCACTAGCTTGTCAGAATCGCTTGAAATTACATTAGAAATATGAGAAATGAGAAACTCAAAAAGACTAGAACACAATACAAGTTCAATTTCAAGACCAAGTGATCAATAAGCACAAACTTATCAACACAACAAAGGCACTGCACTTTCACTCTTGCTTCTCCAATTCTCCCATTATCTCTATAACTGCCTGCAGGTGGATACGTTCATAATCCAAAGTACCCTCATTGAAACGAGAAATTTCAATAAATGCTTCTAAAACAAAATGCAATTTCAACGTGGGTCGTGTTTTATCGCAAACCAGTCAAATAGAAATTCAGATTAAAGGAGAATAGGCCGGTCCAAATGGGTTAAAAGTCGTCAAAGTCTTTGCTAATGCATACTACCAAATTAACTATTTACTGAAATATAAGATGGACAAAGAAGTGTTTGTGGATCAATACTAATGGTTCCCATTTTGACTGTACTACAAAGTGTCTTGAATTCAACCAAATCGATTTTCACCTGTTACCAAGCCTGTCCGACCAACGCATCACCATTCTATCTAAATCTTCTGGCCTGGTGATTTATCGCCACTAGTCTGGATGGCGATACTGAGGGTCATATATCTTTAGGAGCGTATAAAAATGAAAGTAGATATCCAAATCCGAATATACAAAGAAAGGAACCATACCCTCTTGCTTGTTTCTTGCAGTTCTCCAGCAAGAATGAACTCGCCTAGTATCAGTTACACCTTATGACAAATAAAGACAATCCAATATCAGATATACCGAGTAATGAGACAAGAAGAAAGTATCATGGAACAAAATAGCTATTGATACATATACAATAACATTTCTAATTGATTCTGTGAAAAAGACCAATCATAGATACAGAAACGTGTAATAGTCCTCTTGGCTGTGAAGAAGATAAAAATGAACAATTCCTCACAAATTTATTCAGATAAAAATGAACAATTCCTCACAAATTTATTCATACTCAAGGAGAGCACTGGTAATTATGGATATTATCATAACTAGTGTCTGGTGCACATTTGATGTACATTATACATATATGATTTTCATCATGAATGTTATCAAGTTGTTCGCACTTATATTTCTAAAAAAAAAGATGTTTGCTCTTATATTGTGATGTTGCACGTAAGTAACTAAGTATAGAAATCAATTTTTTACACCCGATTTCCTCATGGTTATTACTATATATGAGTGTTCAGTTTCCAATTTGACGTGATGAAATTTCATGTCGATAGTACTTATCTTGTTACGTTGTTTCAGGAGAACATTATGCAATCAGATTTTACAATTAATCAAAGATGAAGGAGAGCATTCAGAACAATGCACACCCTTCTTGTCAAACTTCATGAAAAATATCCGGATCCATTTATTATACTGTTAATTCATAATTGCATTTAAACATGGCATCAATTATCCTAAACCCTAATAGCTTTAATTCTTCAAGAGATAAAGGATGAAAAGCAAACACATAAATAGTAATATAGAGCTAGCATGTGTCAACCTATATTTAGGTAACTACATCCCACATTGGTTGAAGACTCAAAATGTTTTTGGCTTTTACAGGATAGCGCATATCTTACAGGTGTGTCAAGATTAATATGGTGTCTTCAAGATGTAATATGTAATATTGACATAAAAATATTATTCAATGTTGTTATGTTTATCCTTGAAAATTTATATAAACCCTAGAATTTTATTACTTATTGTTAAAATAGTGTAATTTTTTAACATGTAAATTAGATATATATTTTTTGAACGGCGATATTATTAAGCTAGCAAGGTGCTAGAAAGACTTACAATGCTACGGAACTAGGAATTTTCATCCAAGAGTTCCAATCCAAGTTAATGTTACAACGATTTGAACACCAAAAAAAAGAAAGACGAACAATATCATCAAAAAGAAGATCCATGCGCGGCTGCTTACTCCCGAACAAAACTTGATTGCGAAAGTTCCAAATAGCCCACCACACGACATAGCAAGTGCCTTCAAGAATGTCCATAAGCCTCTTAGATAAACGGATATTATTAAACCAAGTGAGCCAATCTCCATATGAATTAAGATCATGAATCTCTAACTCCCACCAACGGGCAACTTTGAACAAAAGCTGACGAGCTAGATGGCAAGAGAACAAAAGATGCGATGAAGACTCCACGGCGGTACTACAAATAGGGCATAAAATAGAGGTGATATCAACCCCTCTAAGTGAAAGATTAAGTCTTGTTGGCAACTTATCCAAGCAAACTCTCCAAGCAAAAATATTAATCTTGATTGGGACTACTTTTATCCATCGCGTAGGGGTGTCAAGCTTGGGAAGAAGAGCATTGTCTATAAATATGCGGGTAGATTTAACCGAAAACTCTCCAGACGACTCAAGTTCCAAATCCAACGATCATTAGCTTGCGGAAGAAGACTTTGACTCAAGCTATCTTCAAGTTGCCGCAACTGTTCCTCTTCTAACCCTCCTCTCGGTGCTCTTCTAAAAGACGACACTAGAGAAGATTCGTTGAGCTTATTAGCAACCGTAATATGAGGATTTAATTCCAACAAGAAAAGTCTAGGAAACAAAATCTTGAATGGAACATCATTGAACCACCGGTCCTCCCAAAGGAGGTATCTTCCCATTTCCACTTTTTCTTTATAAAGAGAAGAGATTGGTATCTTTAGAAGCTAGGCCTTTAAACTCACGCACAATATCCAGCCAAGGAGAGCATCTAGGAGGGGAACGAGAGCTATCAAGAAGACCATGAGGACCATGAATAGCCTTGATAAAACGAGCACATAAAGAGTGATTATTAGAGGTGAAACGCCATATCCATTTAAAAAGTAAACCACGATTAAGAGCGAAAAAACTTGAAATGCCAAGACCACCATTTTTTTCAGAAGCCATAACCTTCTTCCAAGCAATAAGAGCTAACTTCTTTTCAGAATTAGTCACCCCATTGAAAAAATTCCAGGGGATTGATTCCATTAAGTTGAGAACTACCATAGGACATTTGAAGATGGATAAATGATAAAGCGGAAGAGAGCTTAAGACTGATTTTAACAAAGTAAACCGACCTCCAATGCAGAGCGTTTTAAGTTTCCACTTAGATAGCCGAGAGGAAAGTTTATCAATAACGTCGTCCCAAGATCCACGCCTCGACATGATACCACCCACTTTAACACCAAGAAATTTAAAAGGCGCAGAAAACGTCAAACAACCTATAGAGTCCGCTGCTAAGGCCACTTCGGTATGAGGAATTCCAATACCCATGAGTTTACTTTTATGAAGATTGATTTTGAGACCGAAGCCAAGAAAAACACTTGAGCACATTCACTATGGTATTGATATTCGATGTATCCCATTTTCCAACAAACACCACGTCATCGGCATATAACAAGTGAGATAGATACAAACTATTATCAATAGGAATACCTTTATAGATACCTGCGTTTTCCACACTCTTGAATGAGAGATGAAGACTTTCCATGATCAAAATAAAGAGTAGCGGAGATAAAGGATCTCCCCGCTTCAAGCCTTTGTAAAATTGGAACTCCTTAGTCTGCCATCATTAACAAGAATGGACCCCTTAGCATTATGGAGACAACATTGTATCCAACAACGCCATTTGTCTCCAAAACCAAATTTAGCTAACACGTCATCAAGATAATCCCAACGCACCGAATCAAAAGCTTTTTCAAAATCAACCTTGAAAACCATTGCTTTATGCTTTTTATACTTGCACCAAGAAAGAAGCTCATTAAGAATAAACGGACCATCAAGAATTTGTCGATTAGATACAAAAGCCGATTGACTATCACTAATAAGACTTGAAATGACAAAAGTCAAGCGGTTAGCTAATATTTTAGCAATGATTTTGTATACGCTGCCTATTAAACTTATAGGACGAAAGTCTTGAACCACCTTGGCATCATGGCATTTAGGAATTAAAGCAAATAAACGAAGAATTACAACCAGGTGGGAAGATACCTAACGAAATGAATTGCTTGACCGCAGCTACAACATCTTTATCAATGGTGCTCCAGTACCGACAAAAAAATTCAAATGTATACCCATCAGGTCCAGGAGATTTGTTGGTGCCACAATCCCAAACCGCGTTCTTAACCTCATTATACGTTATGTCCCTTTCAAGGTCAGATTGTTGATCTAGTGATAAAGTATTGGGAAACTGAGAATCGAGAGTGAGTCTAGTCGATGTAGGAGCGGCAAATCTATTGGAGAAATGATTTAAGAATTCGTATTTAACATTAGGTGGATCCGCAATCCACTCGCCATCAATGAAAATCCCCCGTATAGCCAATTGAGAACGTTTTTTATTCATGACCCCATGAAAGTATTTAGAATTCTCATCACCTTCGATGGCCCAACGAACTTTAGCTTTTTGCATCATATCCGACGCAACACATGAATTAATATCTTGAAGCTCTTTTAGAAGATTAGACCTTGTAAGTAGTAGCTCGTCATTACACATGCCTTGATCAATAATTTTATCCAAGTCAGTAAGTTGTTTCTGAATAGAAACCTTGGCTTCGCTCGAATAAGATTTAACAGCAGCACACCATTGTTTAATCGAAGACTTTAGGGCTTGAAGTTTTTTCTTTAAAGAAACAATACTATTCGGATCCGAGATAGTCAAGTTGTTCCATGAATCTTCCACCATTTTATCAAACCCTTTCATATTAAACCAAGAATGAAAGAGTCGAAATGGAATGGGTCCATAGTCCACATTCAACTCACGCAAAAGAATAGGACGGTGGTCGGATAGATGTCTGTCAAGACATATAGCCGATAAAGAAGGAAAACCCAACAATAAACCTTCCGTAATGAGGAATCGATCCAATATGCTCATCTTAGAAGCCGATTAATGAGACCAAGTAAAAGAATATCCTTCTAAGGGAAGATCAATTAATCCCGTCCTAGTAATGAAGTTATTAAAAGCATTAGCACTATGCGAATTAAACATGGAACCATACCTTTCGTGTTTCGTACAGACTTCATTAAAGTCGCCCATGAGGATACATTCACCATTCCAAGAAGTAATCAAATGATGAAGAAAGTCCCATAGATCTCTTTTTTCAGAAAGATCTTGAGGTGCATAAACGGATATTAGAAGGAGTTTAGTAGATGTAGCAAGCCAAGTACCTCTAACAGCGACAAAGTAATCTGAAATAGTATGGCTATCTTTGATGAAAATATTCGGATCCCAAACACATAAAATCCCTCCAGAATAGCCAACAGAAGGACCGAAAACATGATCGAAAGAAGAGTTTCCCCATAGAGCCTTAACAGAAAAAAGGTCCATTGTCTCCATCTTTGTTTCTTGTAAAGTTGCAAAGTTAACACGGTGTTTGGTATTCAGCTCTTGAATCCACCCTTTCTTGGCCTTTTGACCAAGACCCTGAATATTTAAGGACAAAATATTCATTTAACAACATTACCATATCCTTGTGCGCCAATAATAGCTTCAATATTATGTATGCAACCATCCATATTGTAGCCCATTACTTGCCCCACTTTAATCATTTCATCCATAACCTCCAATAAAGAACCGCCCGATTTGATCTTCTGAATTCCATTGTATCCACTAGTAGCACTAAAGCCACTATTATTGTTGTTTGGCGCATCATTAGCACTAGGCACATCATTAGCCTCAGCAACACTATCCTGGAATGGTTTAGTGTCATCGACGTCATTAAACTCAGTAGCTTCTGGAGTGAACCCAGGTGGGAATTGGGGTCGACACTTCCCGAGGCTGCCTTAGTATCACCTCTTTTCAAAATCTTATAAATTCCAAAAGGGTCATCAGAATTAATAGAAGCCTCATGTTCATTAGTAGATGGAGCTTTTTTATCAGTGCCAAAGTCATTCATGCAGCTCGAATCCGAAACGTGATCATTTTCATCATCACTATCTAAAACATAATCGCCCTGATAATCCTTGTTCTAATCATTAATCTCGTCATCAAAAGAAGAATCATCATCCTTTACATCTACGAAATTAGGAACCCAAGGTTCTAGTTCCCTAATGCGTATCCAAAAAACTTTTCCTTTAACAATGACTTTAACCTGATCATTGATGGTCACATGAGATTTCACCTTCACACATAACTTCTTGAAAGAAAAATCCATGCATTCAGGTTCATCTACATCTATAATTTCACCCCACGCAGAAACAATTTTAGTACAAGAGTTACGAGTCATTGCAGTAATAGGAGGCCCTCAATGGAAATCCAAGTATGTCGTTCGTCACTCACAAACGAGTTACAAGCAGGCTTTAACTCAGAGAACCATGATCCAATACCAACATGTTTGTGGATTTTATCTTTAGTTGCAGCAGAGACCATGTCTAAAAGAACCCACATACCGCCCAAGTGAGTGACAGTAACATTTTCAAAACCTTCGTTAGAAAGAATTAAGTATAGGTTTGTTAGGCGTTTATGTCTTTGATTTTCCCATTAAGGAGCAAGAAAATCACGTTCCATAAAACATGCCTCATCAAGAACTATAGAAGGCTTTAAATTAGGAGCTACATTGGTACTCTTTCCTCCCGCATTCAAGACAGAAGCAAAGTCTATTTATTATTATCCATGATCTTGACAGGACCCTATGAACTTTGTTTGTTTGAGCGGCATGAGATTCCTTATGACCATCATGAGATGGTTTAACAATCGAATTACTGTCAAACCTAGCCACATTGGCATGTAGCCGCAATTTCCCAATCCATACATTAGACAACGAATCAATAAGGCTTTTAGAATTAGATACCTTAATAAAACGGCAAAAAGCAAACATCTGCCCAAAGTGATTCTTACGCTTAGCAATATAGACATCCGCAAGCGTGCCCACCTTACCACAAATATTCCAAAGCTCACGTTCCGTAAGATGAGAAGGAAAATTTGAGACGTACACGGATAAGGAAAACCTTGACAAATCATCCACATTTGACTTTTGTGTTTGAGAGGGCTTCAGTCTCTCGAACACGGATCGACGATTCTTACGGTTAACAACATGCCAATCAGAATCACCCATCGAAACAAATAGGATCTAAGGGTTTTCAAAATAAGGGTTTGAAAAATAATTGATGATGGGTTTCTTTGGATTGCAAGGAGACCAGTTTAAGAAAATGATTATTGAAATTGATTTGATTTTGGGAAAGGTTAATTTGGGTTGGGGATGATGATCGCCATGAAGATCGCCATTTTGAGAGAGTTTCAACTTCCAACTTCCATTGACTGATTGTTGTTGACATGTGAAATTACATATTGTCAAGATTAATATAATGTCTTCAAGATGTAATATGCAGTATTGATATAAAAATATTATTCAATGTTGTTATGTTTATCCTTGAAAATTTATATAAACCCTAGACTTTTATTACTTATTGTTAAAATAGTATCCATTGAGTATAGAATATAAATTTAATTTAAATTCTAGACTTTTAATACTTACTATAAAGAAAAAATAATTCCTTAATCAAATATATCTTTTATGAAAAGAAAAACATTTAGGTAACTTACTGTATATATTTGATAAAAACCGCATCTCACGTTGGTTGAAGAATTAAAATGTTTTTGGCTTATAATATGACCAATGATCAAATAACAATAATCTTTAAAATAAAAAATGATAAGAAATAACTATAACTATATTAGACTCTAATCTTTTAAATGCATCGAATATAATTTTTAGCTAAAAATTAAATGCATATATATTAGATGCATTTTAATAAGTTAGACAAATAATATGTATTTTTCGTCCGAAATTTGTTGCTAGTATTACTTTGCATCATTTTCACTTCGAAATCACTTTCGAAACAAAGTGTTTAAGCTCTTTTTCAGAATCTTGGCCAAACACCCCGATAAAATGCCACAATGCTTATTCGGTAATTGCATTTCTTACAGCGTCCGAACACTATTTTCGAAACTTTTCATTAGATCTCGGTTGTTCTTAACCCTACATTGGGTTTCTTTACACCAGATTATTACTTCTCCTATATCTCTACACCTTTCAAGTATTGGTTTAAATATAAAAGATAAAAAAGCTAACATAATCAACTTCTAATGCAATTTAAGTGTTAGAGCAGAAAGATGAAATTATACAAATTAAAATAATTGTACCTAAACTTGGCATTTTGCAAGATATCATTGTGATTGCTAACACCTCTTATTCGAGTTTATGTTTTTTCAGATTCTTTTCAAGTGGAGTGTGGTATTTTGTAAGATATGTTTAAACTTGGTATCAATCATGAAACACAAGGAAAATGGTGGTAATTTTTCCATGAAAAGATATCAGCCGTTCATTGCATTGTCATTTCAAAATCGTCTTGGCATCAATCATCCTAGTATTTAAACGATAGATAAGTGAACACATAACTAGCATAGAGTATGAATAATCAACATTTAACTTATTAATTTATATGATAATAACTATATCCCACATCGGTTGAATAATTAAAATGCTGTTGACTTATATAACATGGTGTATAGCGATAACTGTTATGAATTTAAAAAGAAAAATTAATGAGGTGTTACTATAGTTAGGATTGAATATATTATGTATATAAATTTGTAACTTTTAATACTTTCATTTTGGTTTTGGTCTCGAAAACCTCTTTCAAACCGTAAAATAAACAGTTAGCTGAGAGGATCGATGTATATCTTTGCACTAAATTGGTTCTAGTCGGGAGCCGATCTAACGCCACACGCCATTATTGTCAAACGAAAAAAACCTCTTTCAAACCGTAAAATAAACAGTTAGCTGGGAGGATCGATGTACATCTTTGCACTAAATTGGTTCTGGTCGGGAGCCGATCTAACGCCACACGCCATTATTGTCAAACGAAAAAAAGGCAGCCAAAAGTTCAATCGAAAAAAAGGCTAACACCATTATTGTCAACATTACCTAATAACTTACCACCTTGGCGGAACACCCTCTTAAAACTGCTTATTAGCTTATTAAAAGAGTTAAATAATATGTTTAAGCTCTCTCCAAGAATCTTAGCGGAACACCCTCTTAAATGCCACAAACTGCTTATTTGATAATTGTATTAATGAATTCGTTACGGCACATGCAAATCCGAACACTATTTCCTACATTGCGTTTTGTTATAGGTGATTATTTATTTCTCCTTTTATTACTTGGTATTCGAGTTTATGATTTTCATATTCCTCAAGAGGAATGTAGTATTTTGCAAGACGTGTTTATTACATTGTCACTTTATAATCTTATTAAAGCTTGGCATCATTTATCATAGTAGCTTCAATTCTTCAAGCGATAAACAATGAATAAGAAAACATGTAAATGGTATAGAATACTAAAAATGCATGAGTCGACATTTATGTAGGTGGACCTTCTTAAACTAAGAAAGGTAGGATACACCCACAGAGCGACATCTGTCAAGAACATCAAGGGTATTTTGGGTGTTCTCGTAATTTGTAATTTGCTCTATTTTTTACTCGTAATATTTTTACATTTTTAAAAAGTAAACATGCATCTAAAAGGTTCTTCCTGTTACTCTATTTCTAAATCATGAATTTCTACCGTTCTTTTTTTTCTTTTTTTTTTTTATTTTCTTTGCATCATGTTTTGTGACATCACTTTTTTAGTTGCATCAAAAATTTCATGTGCATCAAAACGTGGCTATTAAGCTTCAAATATCATTTTAAACATCATTACGAACGAATTTCATATTCTGAGAAAATTATTTCTTTCATCATCATCTTTCCTGGAATCATCAACTATTTTGCATCATCGTTCATCATCATTATCCATTCTACAACATCGTTACTCGTTAGTCATCATCATCGTTCATCACTTCATCATCGTCGTCATCATCATCAGTTACGGCATCATTGTTATCGTTATTCGCTAGTCATCATCATCATCATCTTCGGCATCAACGCTCATCATCATCATTGTCCATTCTGCATCTTCGCTTTCGGCATCATCAATTGCGGATTTGGGGCATCATGGTCATAGATCGTTAGCATCACAACGTCATCATCATTGAAACATTTTCATCATTAGCAATTTTGATTAGATTCAGTTTCAAGTATTTGATGGAAATGAGATAGACTAAGATAAAAAGTACATTTCGTTATTTTTGCAAGGAAAAACGCTATAAATGCTTAATGTACTTTATCAAAATAACTCATTGTGCTTTCTCAACTTTTTTTTATTGTCATTATACTTAATGTTGTTTCCAGTCGATATCATTATACATAACCGTTTTCAATTTATTCGGTTATTTTCTGTCCGTTTTTGTCCGTTTTCGTAAATCGTCCATTTTTATCCGTTTTTATTTTAATCTGTCCGGATAAAAACTGATTATAACCGTTTTTATTATCCATGTCAAAACGGTTTTTATCCATTTTTATCTGTTTTTATACGGACATATTAAAATGAAAAAGGATAAAAATGGACGATTTACGAAAACGGATAAAAACGGACAAAAAATAAACGAATAAAATGAAAAAGGTTATGTATAATGACAATAAGTGAAGTAAAGAGAGCATAATGAGTTTTTTTGTAAAGTACATTATGAATTTATAGTTTTTTTCCTACTAAAGACTAACTAACGTATCACCATGGACGGAACTTAGTGGAGACCGGGGAGGGCCTTGCTTGGTGTTTTACTTATATTTTCTCAAAGGAAATAGAACTTTGACCTTTCAAATTAACCGATATAGCACTCGGCCCTCCTAGTAAATTCACCCAAGTTCCGTCTATACGTATCACGTATGTATAAGGGTGGTGACATTAATGCCTCACCATACCTCACTACCCACCAATAATATCATTTCACATAATCTCATACCTCACCATAGTTTTCTAGTGGCAACCATGATTCCATACCTCACTCAATTTTTTTTTATTTAAATTCATAATTATATTAAACAATTAAATAAAAACATAATATTTCATTAATAATAATAAAAAAAATTACATAATACTTAAAAAAAAGTTACGTATCTAAAAATCCGTCGGTCATCCATATTTATCCGCGTACTCACGTTTTTTGGCAATCATTAAGTCTTGGATTTGTGCCGCCAACAACTTTTCGGCCTGTACATCCTTTGCACGCTTTTTCTCCATTATCGTTTCCAATATTTGTGTTTTCCTTACCGCGTAGTTGTCAAAGCTCGCCTAATATATAGTATAAAAAAATAAATTATAACAAATAAAATTATAAGAAGTAATTTTATAACAAGTAATCATATAACAAATAAATTATTACGAATAACAAAAAAAAAAACAAGTATACCGATTGAATTTTCTTGTTGCGTTTTGGGAACATACTCAACGTCATCATCATCGTAATCATATAGCGGTAGTTCTCGTTCGACACTTGGTTCACGCCGCGAAGGACCTTCACAGTAGTCATTGAACGGGTCGAAATCACTAGTCATCGACATCATGTATGGAGGTGGTTGGGGATAATATTGGTGTTGATGTGATGGTAGGTTCATCGGTGGAGGTTGAGGATAATAGTGACCGGCTTGAGGACTCATTTGGGGATAGTAGGGAGGTGGTTGTGATTGAACTTGCGGACGAATGGGTTGTGATCGAGAGCTTCGTCCACGACCTTTGGATGAGGTTGAAACATTTTTTGCTTTCCTAGCATCCATCTTTTTAAAAGAATGATAGTTGGAAGAAGAAGATGAGAATAATGTGATTTGAAAATGGTGATTTAAAGTATATATTTATAAAGAATTTTATTTTTCATTTTTTATTTTTTATTTATTTTTTTTTTGAAAATAACTCAACGGTAGGATTTTTGACTGTTGCCCAACGGTCCCTTTTGGCTATCTCACCCATACCAATTCGGCACCACATACCGTATTCCATGGACACCGAACGAAACCGCAGCAGTGGCATTGGTGTTGCCGTGCGGTTTGAAGGCATGCCGAAGCATACCGATGACCAATGCCAACACCCTAAGATGTTATCAAGATAATCTAAGCTTTAACACTTCAATCTTATTAGGAAATTGCCATATACATCTTGCCTTTGATCAAGTAAAAGTCAATGCATCTAATGGTTGATATGCTATCCTACCTTTTTTATCTTAAGAGCATCCTCAATGCTTCAAGTCTTCAATGACTTGAAGCATTTAATGCATTAAATGCATACTATACTTATAAACTAAAGCTTTTGAGAAAGACTTGGTGTATGCCAAGTCTTTGTAAAGCTTTTTAAAAAGCTATTTGTACAATGCTAAAACACTACTAAAAAACTTGGTGCATGCCCAATTGTAGCATTGCAAATGCTCTAAAAAAGGTGTTTTACTTGAACTCATCCTTATGTACGTAGCTTACTAAATCAATATGATAATATCTGCATCCCACATTGGTTGAAATATTGAAACGTGCTTGGCTTATATACTGCGGCATACAGGAATAGGTGTGTCAAGATTAATATATTATCTTTGAGACATCTTATTTGCTTTATTAATATGAAAATGTAAATTTAATCAGCTCATGTGGTCAAGGTTGTCAAGATCGCGTGTAAACTCGTAAGATCGTACGTGTTTACTAGCTAAAATCGTGTAGGATCGTGGTAGAATCGCATATGTGGTAGGATCGCACGTAAGATCGTAGGATCGTCACGCGATCCGAGTCAACTTTTTTTTTTTTTTTTTAGTCTATCTCACTTGCTTAGACCAAAAAATAAACGTGTGTTTTACTAATGTCTAACAAGTAAACCACTATTGTTTCATTTTCTAAATAAATTATAGTTTATACATAGTTTTCTACTTTTCTAAATAGATTATAGTCTAAAAGTGTTCAAGAATTCAATTTACTTTAGTTCATCGTGATTAAACTAATCAAAAGTTATATTTTGGAATGCCTCTAATGAAATGTATCTTTCCTTGAAATCATGTAAATGGCTCGTAAGTTTTGAGACATTTAGGACTCATGTTATGTAATATTATTCCGCTAAATTGTTGATTTAACGATTGAAACTTTTTTTTTGTTTTATTATTACTTTGGTGTTTGAAATTTGATATATGAAATTATTTTTGACGTTGAGTAGAAATGTAAAACAGTTTGACTCGTTTATCATTTGTTTACAAACTATGACAAATCGGTAAGATCGTGGGATCGCGATCCGATCCTACGATCTCGAATTTGCAAAGACAAAACGATCCTCACGCGGATCGCGATCTTGACACCTTGCATGGTGACTCAAAATGTTTATAAATTCAAGACTTTTAATACTTGTATGAAAATAATATAACTTTTTAACATTTAAATATGTGAGATACTTACATATTATTAGAAAAAGCTAACTAGTGAGTTTTGCCTGTTGCTCAACATACAAGCTAATTAGTGAGTTTGATGTATCAAACATACAATTTATTTTACTAATGTTTAAGGTAGTAAACTTCACTCAATTCGACCAATTATTGATCTAATAAAGATTTTACCCATTTTGACATGTTACTTAACCGCCAATATTTTCATCAATACTTTTAAAGTTTCTCCAATATGCCTAAAGTTAAGTTTAAAGTTAACATAAGTATATAACTATCAAAAGTCATATATTTAAAAAGTGCTTATTGGCTTAAAAACCTTATTTACCTGTTTTAATAAGCTAATAAGCACTTTTGATTTGTATAATGAAGCCGGTCCAAAGATTGCTTGCCAAATCGCCAAAGAGCAATGAAATTATACAAATCAAAACAAGGTGATATTGAGTTTGTAGTTTGAATAAAACAAGTTACCATTATGAATGAAGAATGTACCATGAAAATGGTAGAGATTTTCAAGAATAAATCTCTATTGAGTTTGTAGTTTGAATAAATCCATTTATTGCATTTGTCACTTGAATTGTATCCGAACTTGGCATCGCTATTATAGTAGCTTCGATTCTTCGAGAGATGAATGATGAATACGTACACCTAAATGGTATCAAATACTAAAATGGATTTGGCTTAGTATAACATAAAGGCTCTCAAACACACCTACCATAGTACACTAAACATTACTCCTCCAATAAATTCACAACCACCTCATTATCTAGTCTAGGTTATAAACTTAACTTCACAAGCTCATTATCAAAGACCTAGGCAAAACCACTTCTTCCTCATATTTGGATGTTTGATACAATTTTTCAACCCATGAATTTTGTCCATAAAAGATGGGTGTGGCATGTACCATGGCGATTATGTTGTCATGTTTTCATGTTTTCATTATTAAAATAGGTGGTCTCGGAACTAAAGGTAAAATCTAATTACTTTCTTCTAGTGGTTCGAGTTGCAACTTTTGTATAATTTGCTTTGTCTTTCACAAATCATACTAATGTAAAATAGTGCTTGAGGAACTTGTAACATAATATGACTATATATCTTAAATAGCCAAAATGTTTTTTTTTTTTTTTTTTTTTTTTTTTAATGTTTAATTTTTCTTGGAAACATTGGTCGCAAAATGACGTTTATGAGTTGTTTGTCAAACATAAGAAATTAATGAGTAGAAAGTTATAATAATCTCTTTAATTTATAAGAGTTCATACTAGAACATGATTCAAATATGTTTGACACTAATGACATCTCGATTTCACGAACCTCTTTAATAACACTTTATGTGCTCGTATGAGAAACAAAGCGGCCTAACGAAGAATCATGTAATTATTTCAACATAGTTAAATATGAATAATCATTATTGTAATTTTGTTGTTGTTGCTCTCATATTTTGTGATGGGTTAATAACCTTTAAAGACTATACTAGTCAAGAATATCATTTTTGTAACGAACTAAAAATATAACTTTTTAGACATTAATGTTGACATTTTGTCTTGTTTTAAGTATTATGACCCTATTATGACCATTTTACCCATTCGGATTTTTTCAAAATACTTTTTTTTCTAATTTTTTTTCCAAAATTTTTTTTGAATTTTTTTTTCCAAATACTTTTTTTTCAAATTTTGTACCAAAATAATTTTTCTGAATTTTTTTCAAATTCATTTTTTTTTGAAATTTTTTCGACGACAAGGACGAGAGGCGTGATTGTGCAAGTCTAGGGGTTAGTATATACGTAGTAATCTTTATGTTTATTTATAATACCCTACTCTAATTCGGTTTTATTGCGAGAAACACCGTGCACGCATTAATGGTTTGGGGCTAGTTGAAAGAACGAGGTGGAACTTCAACAAGTAGTGCGGCTCACCGTCACAACCGTGACATCATCTACATCACTACTTGATCTCGGTTCGATAAAAGGGTAAAACAAATCTTCTTAAATTTAAAAATTGTTTTTCGTGTCATAATTTTCTTTTTCTTTCATCTAAAGACTAGTATTAGGTACGAGGACGTTGACCGAGGCTCCACTTGATCACCGTGTGCTCATAGTCGGATACGACCAAGATGGGGTTGACTATTGGATTTGTCGAACTCTTGGGGCGTTAGTTATAGAAGGCGGCTATTTTAGAGTTGAGAGAAATGTTCCTAATGATAACCGGAATAAATTGGTATCGCTAGAAAATGTTACTATCCAAGAATACATGGTCACGATGCTTATGACCGTAAGTAATTTTACCCATACAAGCCTACTTATTCAAGAATTGAAATAGGCTCTCCATAAACACTTTGCAAATGTATATAAAGTTTAGACTTTTAATACTTGTCTGTAAAAATTGTGTAATTTTTAACATGTAAATTGAATATTTTCTTTATCCAAGATTTAGAATCCATTAAACATAGAATAGAATTTTGATAAAACACGTTACTACATGAATGCAACACAAGGAAAATGGTGGTACTATTTTACCATCAAAAGATATCAGCCATTTATTGCATTGTCATTTCAAATTCGTGTTTAAGTTTGGCATCAATCATCCTTGTATTTAAACGATGAATAAGTATTATTAAGTAAACACATGACTAGCATAGAGTACGAATCAACCATTTAGATAACTTACTAATTTATTTGATAAAAACTACATCCCACATCGCTTGAAGAATTAAAATGCTTTACTTATCATCAGGGCCGCCCGTGGTTTTTAAGGGCCCTGTGCCAAAATTACGATATGAACACCATTGGTCTACAAAATAAGTTTATAAATGTTCTAAAAACTAGCTTTTGTTAACTTTTTCAAAATAGCTATACATTTCAAGTCAAATTTGTTACATTAATATTATTTTGATGCCTTTCTCGACAATATCATATATCTTCAGTATCTTTCTCTAAAAAAAAGAACCATTCATGACAAATTTCTTACAAATGGGTTTAAAGTGTCAATTTTGTCAACTCACTTACGCTGGTTTGGAAACAAAAGTAAAAACTAGGAAAAAGATGTACAAGCTATTAACTATAGGATATAAATTGTAGATAACCTAAAGTATTCATTCATCTTCTTCACGGTTCATATCCATCCTCTGCTACAACGTTTCGCATACCATTTAGAAACCTTATAAAGAATCAATTTTCACTTTACCTTCACCAGTTTTTCTAGGGTTTTTGGAGCACATACTTGTTAGTTTTGTGTCAATAGTCGAGTTACATCATCACTAAGGTCTAAAATCATGGGGCCTTACAAAATCGGAGGCCCTGAGCGGTTGAGCACTCCGCACATGCTCAAATCCGGCCCTGCTTATCATAGTGTATAGGGGCAATTGTCTCAAGATTAATATAATGTCTTCAAGATGTAATTAACTTCATTAAACAGAAAATGGAATTAATGGGGTTTGTATCATTTGAAATATATATAAATTTATAAGTTTTGATACTTACTACTCGTCTCAAAGTAAATGTCCACTTTATGTTTTCAGTCTCAAAATAAATATCCACTTTATGTTTCAATCAATAAAAAATATTTTAGTGGGAAAGTTGATTGCGATTAGTGAGAAATTCTAAAACTTTGTGCAATATAAAATGAACATTTATTTTAGGACGGAAGGTATTTATATAAGTTTTATCTTTTAATACATAATTTATTTTGTTTTTCTTTATTTTTTTGCAAAAGCAAGGTAAATGTTAAGGCCATAAAGGCAAAAACAAAATACCAAAACAAGGCAACAACTCTAAGAAGTTATGTTTTTTACGGCTCGATTAGAAGCCAAAGAAGAGACATCCTTTGAATCGTCAAATTGTCCTCATGAAGGGCATTATTAACCTCTGACACCGCATAAAGGATCTTGTTTCTCCACTTCCAAACAATGGTCCTTGGAATTCTTTTGCAAAACGTAAAATAAACAGTTAACTGAGGAGATCAATGTACATCTTTGCGCTAAATTGGGTCTAATCGGGAGCGGATCTAAAGCCACACACCGAGCACAAACATTCATTATACGAGGAACCCAAAAATTCCAACGAAAAAAAGGGCTAACACCATTATTGTCAACATTACCCAACAATTTACCACCTTAGCGGAACACCCTCTTAAATGCCGCAAACTGCTTATTTGATAATTGCATTAATGAATTCCTTAAGGCACATGCAAATCCAAACACTATTTCCTACATTGCGTTATGTTACAAGTGATTATTTATTTCTCCTCTATTACTTTGTATTCGAGTTTGTGATTTTATATTCCTCGAAAGGAAAGTAGTATTTTGCTAGACGTGTTTATTTGTTACTTCATAATCTTGTTAAAACTTGGCATCATTTATCATAGTAGCTTCAATTCTTAACCGACCAATATTTTCATCAATACTTTTAAAGTTTCTCCAATATGCCTAAAGACTAAAGTTAAGTTTAAAGTTAACATAAGTATATAACTATCGGTATCACAAGTCATATATTTAAAAAGTGCTTATTGGCTTAAACACCTTGTTTACCTGTTTTAATAAGCTAATAAGCACTTTTTGATTTGTATAATGAAGCCAGTCGAAGATTGCTTGCCAAATCGCCAAAGAGCAATGAAATTATACAAATCAAAACAAGGTGATATTGAGTTTGTAATTTGAATAAAAAAGTTACCGTTATGAATGAAGCATGTACCATAAAAATGGTAGAGATTTTTCTATGAAGGATATCTATATCCATTTATTGCATTTGTCACTTCATAATTGTATCCGAACTTGGCATCGCTTATTATAGTAGCTTCAAATTCTTGAGAGATGAATGATGAATACGTACACCTAAATGGTATCAAATACTAAAATGGCTTTGGCTTAGTATAACATAAAGGTCATCAAACACACCTACCATAGTACACTAAACATTACTCCTCCAATAAATTCACAACCACCTCATTATCTAGTCTAGGTTATAAACTTAACTTCACAAGCTCATTATCAAAAGACCTAGGCAAAACCACTTCTTCCTCATATTTGGATGTTTGATACAATTTTTCAACCCATGAATTTTGTCCATAAAAGATGGGTGTGGCACGTACCATGGCGATTATGTTGTCATATCTTCATCATTAAAGTAGGTGGTCTCGGAACTAAAGGTAAAATCTAATTACTTTCTTCTAGTGGTTCATGTTGCAACTTTTTTATAATTTGCTTTGTCTTTCACAAATCATACTAATGTAAAATAGTGCTTGATGAACTTGTAACATAATATGACTATATATCTTAAATAGCCAAAACGTTGTTATTTTTATTTTATTTATTTTATTTTTTTTGCTAACTATGGGTAATGGGTAACGGGAACTAGTTTGGAGATTTTTTGTTGTTGTTATGTTTAATTTTTGCTGGAAATATTGGTCACAAAAATGACGTTTATGAATTGTTTGTCAGCTTGGTTCAGTTTTTAGACGTCAAACAAGATATGTTAAATACAATCCATAAAACATAAGAAATTAATGAGTAGAAAGTCTATGTGTTTTATAATATTTTAGTATATGACAAATTGTCTTCCAAAAAAAATATTACACAACGTTCAAAAATTCAAACAAATATTACTAATAATCATCAAACCGAGAATTTTATATTAGATAGGTGGCATGGTAGTGCGAAGAAATTCCCTGATTTAATGTTATTTCAATTGTTGAAAGACTTGTTATTATGAATAAAAACAATTAAGTATGTAAAGTTAATAAATCAAAAGGTTACATGTTTATTTATTTTTTACTAGAATACGGCTCTCACTGAAAAAAGATGATTAGCATATAACATGTAGTAAGTTTACAATATTTACGAAGAGTTTGTGAAAAATAAAATGAGAGGAAACTTTATAATAAGAGAAAAAAAAAGGGAACAAAATAGTGAAATATGCCTAAACTTAAAAAGTAGTATTAAGTTAAGATACATGGGACCAAATTTATTTAAAAAAAAAAAAAAAAAAAAAAAAAAAAAAGTAGTTACTTCTCATTTTCTATGCATCACGTGATCACACAAGAAGAGAGAGGGAGTCTTCTTCATTTATCATATCTCTTTCTTGATCATTTCTTTTTCGTTTTCACTTATCCTTCTACGATGCATATCTTGGATTGAGTAGTTGCCACTTATCCTTCTACGATGATAGTTTTTTAGTCAAAATCATGGATGTTTCTATTATCAATTCTTATTAAATATTATCATCACTACAAAAAAAAGGCCATTTAGTGGCACAAACTTTCAATGTCACAATTTTTATGTGTCGCTATAATACATTTTTAATGACACTTCATATGTGCCACTAAAGAAAATATATGTTTTAGAGGCAATTTACATCTTATGCCATAACAACACCAACTTATTAACGGCATATATTTTGATACGTCACTATAAACTACTATAAATAGTGACACATGAATATGTTTTGTCATTATATGCTTCTTTTTAAGAAAATTTACATTTCTTAAATGTGCCATTATCGTTAATTAAAATTTTCATTTAGCGGGCATTTTTTAACATCCCCCCTCCCGTATTTTTCTTTCAAATTTGAAATTCCTCCTTAGTCTATCTTTTAGGTATTATATCCCCAATTTCATTATCATCAGTCTATCTTTTAGGTATTATATTCCCAAGTTCATTATCATCAATCTATAGATATTTCTAGACGTCTCTCAAACACAACCTCTCAAGGTTTGAATGTCAGTAATATCGTCTCTCAATTACAACATAAATATATCAGGGTTTTTTTCCGATCTTGTTCAGGTAATAATATCAATTTTTAATAGTTTTGTATAAACAATTTAACTATGTTAGGCCTTGATTGTTGTTTCATAATTAGCACTCACTTTCAAAATATAGTATATGTATTGTTATATCAACGTTGATTCATTAGTCATGTTTTGAATTTCATATCATCATATGATTATATGGTTTTGTGTGGAACCCAAAGAGGTTGTCTCGATTTACTTCTTCATTCATTTAATTGTGTTTTGGATGTCATTTATATTAACAATTAAATATTAGTAGGTATAAGTGGCTTATAGGACTTGTTATTGTGATAAACTATAATACTTAGTGAAACATGAAAATGATTATAGCAATGCTTACGAGTAAAATTATGGACATGTAAATTATGTGCTTATTGTGATAATAAGTTGATGTTTGTATCATATGCCCAATGCCCTTACCTTAATTTATGATAATGATGATTTCATTTACTTAAATATATGTGTACATACCAGGTCTTATCTCGACCACTATGTGTGAAGAGCCTATTTTTGAGCGACAGTTAATCGGTATTGTTTATTGGTTCTCTAAAGGTACATACTCTCATGCCTTTCAGAGATTGTGAAGCCCTTAAACACACTTTGAATAAGTTCTGTCCCTTGACAACAACATATTTTACCTATTATTTAAAGGTTACCCATTTGACGCATAAAAGTATATAAGTTGTGTGTGCCACACTTGTTAAGTATTGTTAATTGAAGTCAGTTATTTCAGAGATGAAAGGTTGTTTATCTGGAATGAAAACCTATTTGTAGTTTGTGTATATGCAGGTTATACATGTCGTCGCGGAGTGGCCATTTCTGAATAACAACGATAAATCATTTTGTACAGAAAACAAGAAATCATAAAGTCTTTGGTGTTTGTAGTTGCGTGTATGCAGGTTATCATAATTTTTCATTTTTTTTCAAGTATGTTGCTTTAATTGATGAGTACAGTTGGGTGTTGTGTTAGAGGTTCGCTTTTACTAATCTTTGTTTGAGAGTGGGTGTCAAACTAGAGTTGGACCCTAATTTTTGTCAACTGATTATTGTGCTACTGATTTGATACTTACCTAGTTGAATAGATTATCCTTTTCTTGATAGCAGAACATGGGAGAGCAATTGATAATATTAGAGGTATTAATGTATGTGTTGCGTTTATATTTGTTACTTTTTTGGCTTGCATATCTTGATTAGTGCAATGTTGTTTATCTCATGTCTAATATCTAGTGCACTTTTTTCTCTTCTTTACTATTTGCAGATGTGGCTTGAAGATGGATGAGGACATTCAATATATTTGACAAGATATGGCGACTTATGAAGTTGTAGGATTTTTATTTGATATCTTAGTGGAATAATTGGAGCTTTTTTTTTAATAATCTGACTTTGATATTCCTTTCTTGTATATCATCAAACTTTGTTGGATGATTAATGTAATTAAATTGTTGTAATCCATGTATATCATAAAATTTGTTGGATGATTACTTCGTATAGTAATAATTGGATTATTCCTTTCCTGTAGTATTTGTTTTCTATAGTAGAAAGTAATTTTCTTAATGATCAGATTGCTCAAGAAAAAAAGATGTTGTGGTGTCAAAACAGCTATTGTCGAAATCTATTGCGGTGGCACATAATATTTGTCGTTAAAAACTGGTAGTTTGTTTGTAGCAACATACATCTAGTGACATAAATTATGTGCCACAAAATGCTTTAAGTTATCTGTGACAAAAGTATAAGTGCCACTAAATCCAAATGGCTGCAACAACACATCAAAAAAGTGCCACTGAATCCCTTTAGTGGCAGTGCACTTAGTGACACTTATTTTTTCTGCCACCTATTCCCAGTAAGACCTTTAGTGGCACTTGTTTTAATCTTTAGTGGCACTTTTCGTGTGCCACTAAATGGCCTTTTTTTTGTAGTGCATGGATGTTTCTATTATCAATTCTTATTAAATATTATCAGTTTATATTGAACATTTGTGTCACCAACCATCTCACGACCTCACTATTTGAACCATCTCCAGTTCTCCACTACTACAATCAGTTCTCCATTTCACTTTTTGACTCTTTGGTTTTCCTTTATATATACTACATAGGAGGCGCGTAGCATGTGGCGGTGTCGAGAAATAGATCTCGAAAGACATGATTCACGGTTTGTATAGGTGTCAACGGGTCATCTACAGGATGGGTTTAAGCGGGTGGCGAGACGGTTCCCGATTGAACACGTCGGTCGGTTGTAAAAATATGCTTGATAATTTGTATTCGTGATGTAAGGGATATATTTATTGACGAGTGTTTAAAGTGTTTTGTTAATGCTCAATTCTTTGAGTAGTTTTAACAAAGTTTTTTCCATTAGCATAAGAGCTGATTTGTTTCTCGGGTTCTATTTCATAAGCTCGTGGCTTATTTACGCCTTAAAAACAAACACTACACACACCTAAAATAATCCCAAATACAAAGACCCCTTTAAATAAAAGTACAGTTTAAAAGACAACTGCAATCCCCCAAATTAATTAACGTTCAATTCCCCCATTTCAAAACCCTCTCTCACAAAAGAAATCACACAAATCTACAGTGGATCCTACAAAACGAGTTAAACAACAGAAAAAAGTGCTTATCGATTATCGATTTCATGGCTTTACTACTATTGGCGTTGATGGCAATGGCGATGTCGAATATATGCATTACTATCAATCAACAAAATTACGGTGAGTTTATGCCGGATCTTTTAAGTAAAGTTTGGAGTGATAATAACACGCATAATATTACGGTTGGATTAGACTTTTATACATACTCACGGTAAACCTACTTTCTCCTTCTAATTCGTAAATTCAACTTTTATATAACGTTGTCCACATGGATTTGAGCTTTTGAGATAGGTCGTGTGAGGACCCTAAATTTTCAACACTATTTTTTTTACGGGTTATGGGGTAGAGTATGAGTCTCTGTTGGGAAAACCTAGTTTACATAAGCTTAAAATCGGATACCACACATTAGCTAGGAAAGCACTCGCGATTTGTGACCATCTTGATGATCCAAGCCAATGGGGCGAGAGTATAGCCATTTTTGCTATCACCTTCCCCGAATCGGGGAGGTTTTGTTGGATTAAAGAGGACCTCACCGTTGTCATGGATGAAAAGAGGGATATTGTTTTATTTGAACGTTAAACACATAGCCAAGCTCCCAAAAAAGGGGTGGCGTGTCGTGACCTCTAGACACGCCCTTTCCGGACCATCACCGGCCGCCGAACAACGAACAAAAGACTATTCGAGTCGTGACGATTTGCTACGTATCGTGGCATACGCCTTCGACAACGATGGTAGCAAATCGTTCCCATGCCAAGGGCGTCGAAGGCGTATGCCACGTTACGTAGCAAATCGTCACATCCCCGAATAGTCTTTTTATTTCGCTTTCTCCGGCCGCCGGTGATGGTCCGGAAAGGAGCTTGTCTGAGGTCCACGACACGCCACCCCACATTTTGGGAGCTGTAATGCGTAACGCTCAAAAAACAATATCCTCTCTCATCCATGACAACGTGAGGTCCTCTTTAATCCAACAAAACCTCCCGATTCGGGAAGGTGATAGCAAAATGGCTATACTCGCCCCATTGGCTCGATCATCAAGATGGTCACAAATCGCGAGTGCTTTCCTAGCTAATGTGTGGTATCCGATTTTAAGCTTATGTAAACTAGGTTTTCCCAACAGAGACTCATACTCTACCCCATAACCCGTAAAAATAAAATAGTGTTGAAAAATTTAGGTCCCTCCCTGGCACGACCAATCTCAAAAAGCTCAAAACCATTATGGACGACGTTAATATAAAAGTTGAATTTACGAATTAGAAGGGAAAAAGTAGGTTTACCGTGAGTATGTATAAAAAGTCTAATCCAACCATAATATCTGCGCATGTTATTATCACTCCAAACTTTATTTAAAAGATCTGACATAAACTCACCGTAATTTTGTTGATTGATTGTGTAATGCGTATCTTCGACATTGTCATTGCCATCAACGTCAATAGTAGTAAAGCCACAAAATCGATAATCGATAAGCACTTTTTTCTATTGTTTAACCTGCTTTGTAGGATCCATCGAGATTTGTGTGATTGCTTTTGAGAGAGGGTTTTGAAATGGGGAATTGAACGTTAATTAATTTGGGGATTGCGCTGTCTTTAAACTTTACTTTTATTTAAAGGGTCTTTGTATTTAGGATTATTTTAGGTGTGTAGTGTTTGTTTTTTACGAGGCGTAAATAAGCCACGAGCTTATGAAATAGAACCCGAGAAACAAATCAGCTCTTATGCTAATGGAAAAAACTTTGTTAAAACTACTCAACAATTGAGCATTAACAAAACATTTTAAACACTCGTCAATAAATATATCCATTACATCACAAATACAAATTATCAAGCATATTTTTTACAACCGGACCGACGTGTTCAATCGGGAACCGGTCTCGCCACCCAGTTAAACCCATCCCAGAGATGACCCGTTGAAACCTATACAAACCGGTGAATCATGTCTCTTCGAGATCTATTTCTCCGATTAATCGCCACATGCTACCCGCCCCCTCCTATGTACTATATATAAAGGAAAAATCAAAGAGTCAAAAAGTGAAATGGATAACTGATTGTGGTAGTGGAGAACTGGAGATGGTTCAAATAGTGAGGTCGTGAGATGGTTGGTGACACAAATGTTTAAACATAAACCGATAATATTTAATAAGAATTGATAATAGAAACATCCATGATTTTGACTAAAAACTGTGTTGATACAAAAGTTGGGCGTTCACATACATTCTTGATTTGGAGCTCGGTTCTCGTACCAATTGAGAATTCTGCTTGAGACTGCGCACTAAGAGACAAGAAACACCGTTAGGCTTACCGTGGGATTGTCTCCCGATTATCCTCCGGCGTGAGTGAGTAATCGGTTTAGGGTTTAAGGAGTTTTAGGGTTATGAGATCGTACCTTAAGCGAGGGATATGATTCCCTTTATATCGCACGGAATCCTTGTTGGTTCCGTATTCCCCAACCTTGGCGTATCCGCCTAAGTCGGTTGGGAATGATTATCTTCTTGTTTTAGAAGATATCGGATATCTATTCCGTAAATAGATATGGGCTTGGGCTTTCGTGAGCCCAAACATGTATTAATATTGGCCCGGTTCGTACCGGGCACGAAAGTATCGGTGTAGTCGGGTTTATGACCCGATACCGGACTATCGTCATCATGTCCCCAGGTCTAGTATCGCGATGCGTAGCTGCGGATGCTAGACTAATGACCGTAGTCCAAAAACAAATAACGTCGAAAGCGTATCCAGAAGCCATACACCTACCGTAGGTGCAATGTATCGAGACATCCAGTGAATAGGTAATGCCTCGTTAATCGGGGGAAAGTTACTGCCCCGTTGTCACATCAAGCCATCTCGACCACACAATGAAGACTAGTGGAATCCACGTGTCGCCAATCGTGTGGAAGAGAAGAAGTATATAACTTGGCGATTCATTTTCACCGGATTCCTCACAGTAAAAACACCATCCGCCATTTCTAAAGCATTTTAAGAGTCGTTATCCCAAAAGTAACCAACCACAAAGGTAATCGCGCGTGCGATATAGCAAAAAAGTATATCATCATGGTTAAACAGTTGTCTGACTTTACCTCCGACCTTAATTTGATCGATCGATGGAATTTTCCTCAGTTACTTTATACCGGGACGTGCATCCGGCGGTTCCGGATCGCGACCCACGATTGCGGATTTCCCGAAGGAAAGTGGGTGTATACACACGGTTATTAATTTGCGAATCAGCGTGTGCCCTATCACGCTTTCTGTGCGATGTGTTAAACTATTATACGTTACACATATCGCAGCTGCATTGTATCGGCGCGGCTAAAATTACCAATTTCGAGGTAAATTGCCGTCTATTGGGGATTAACCCTACCATCCACTTATTCCGCGCCTTTTATCACACCACATGGGCGCATGGGTGGGTTTCCTTTTCAAAACGCGCTGGTAGATTACAGTGCTATACAGATAAGTTAGATGCACTTAGGAATTGGAGGGAATACTTCTTCTGGGTAGATGATACATGTTTTCCCTGGAATTATGATTTTTATACCAAGGAGCGCTACTGAGAGGGATGAGTACCCGGTGCAGGTCTTATAACATCGAGGATGCGGGCGATAAATGCAAACCGCATCCCCATCGATGCATATCACGAGGATTTTGGTGCACATGGGAATCGGTAGTAATTATTATGGCCACGAAGATGAGATCCCTATATTCTTAGGCGCCAATGGCGGGGTGGGTACTTATTCCTCCGTGCTTGATGTGTAAATATTGTAAGAACAATCTTCCGTACATGTTGCGCATAATATAACTGTTTGTATATGTGTTTTGTCTTGCTTGAGATGGATCATTTACGATCGTCACTGACTAGCGAAGCCAGTAGTGAGGGCGAGAATCGACCGTTGAGGATGACGAGGAGCCAATATTAGCTGCAGCTGCGGGCGTGTCATGGGCCGACCGCGGGGATACGAGGACCGTTCCTCCGTTGCGGTGGAGGCAACGCCTCTGCAAAGCCGTCCCAATCCTGAGGTGACTCCGCTGGTGGCGCAGTCACCGCTCGTAGCCGTAGCTCATCCTGAAGAGGAAGAAGAAGAAGAAGCTGCGCTTAGTCGCAAAAGGACCCGAAGAGATCATGGTGCGGGCCCTTCAAGGAAGAAGCGTCCCGTGATTCAAACTGTGGAGTTGTCCTCCACTGATGAAGCGTCGTCGCACCCATCTGCCGATGACGCGGAGCCAAAGTAAGTAAAACCATACATGTATAACCTTTTGTTAGTTGGTGAATGTGCTATTTGTGATTCTAACATTGCGCTGGTGATCATTCGCGGGATGGGCGGTCATAGAATCACCTCCCAGCGAGTCCAACACGGTCGGCGCATTACGAGCCGCCGAGCAGGGATAATGAAAACCAGGCGATGCGGATGTGCCCTGGGTCAATTAGTTGAAGAATTGGTTCAAGTCTCCGCTCATCGAGCTTCGTTAATTGTGGTGAAAGATCAAGTATCGGTGGGGAGGACCAAAGCTCGAAGGATCAAACAATAGCTCTGTTGGGCGCGGTGGCAAGCACCAAGCGCAAGCGGATAGCGCTCGTGCGAGGCTAGTGAGCTCGGCGCATATCTTGTAAAAAGCAGTGAGGACAAGATGGCACTAATGTGTCAAATAAGTCAGGATCGCGCTGAGGCTGCCAGGTACAAGTCTATGTGCCGCTGGGCTCTTAAACATCTAGAGCAGGGCAAGGAAAGTTTGTTTGCACAGTTGGGGGAGCTGGGGGCTACTGTGAGCTGGTCATTGGAGGTGCAGGAGGCTAAGCTGCGCAAGATGAGCATCGAGTACGACGAGGAGTTATATCCTCAGCTCATGTCTACCATAGCGGAACGCAGGTGGCTCATAGGCCACGGTCTGCGCCTAGCTGCCCTTAGCACCCTGGAGTCGCCAGAGGTGGTGACTGCCTTCGGAGAGGTTGTGCAGTGCGCTCTAGAGCGTGGTAAATCAGAGGCAGTTGAAAAACTACATGAGGCAGAACTGTTGACAGCGCCTATTGATAAGGTACCGGGTTATGATGCGGAATCATATGATCATTTGGTTCTTTGCCATGCGAGAAATGAAAGACTTAGAGCTCCCAATGATTTGAGCTTGGCGCGACCAAGATTATCCGATAAGTGTTATTATGGCGGGGTTGACATTGGCGCGTCATCGTCTTTGAGGAGGCCGCCACACAGTAGGACTATTTTTGAGACCCCATGAGTCGCGACTTGGTCCACTGTGTTTGCGCGACCTAGGGATAGTCAAAATCCTTTGCTTTAGAAAAGAGGTATCTTTGCGGAAGTCTTGGGCGCATGCGACCCGCCTTGCTAAGAAAAAAGGTATTGCGGGTAAAGCTATCTTGTGTGGGGTTGGTGCAGCCCACTTGCCAAGGTCTGATGGAGTGCCAGTCAGTGTGGCCACCGTGTCGCATCAGGATGCAGATGTATTTAAGAGTATCAGCGAAGTTAAAGATGCAACAAGTCATGTTGGCACTTCGTCGCTTAGGCGTTGTAATAGCGTGTAGCTATCTTTTGTAATAACTCGTAGTTATAAATAAAGGTCTTTTTGTCGCTGTGGATATAAAAAATGTAATGTAAGCCTATTTTTTTGTCTTTGTATGTATGAAGAAACAAGCGTGTAGCCCACTTGCAAATGTAGGAAATTCATAGTCGTGTATGAAAATTATAGTATACTTGGAAAATAATTCTAAGTATTTAAACATAATCGTGTATGTTATGATTCACGTCTTGTAAATATCGCAATAAGGAAGCAAGTATCTTGGTTCCTAAGTTGTTAAACGTGCGCGTATGCATTGATGCGCAACCGTCGTGGGATGCGCATATCTTATTCAACGTCTTGAGAACAAGGTGTTTAACAAGGATCGTGATCCATTATTGATGGGTTTGCAACCCTCTTACTCAACAAGTCGGTTAGTAGGTCAACTTATCCTGTTACCATCGTGGGTTTATTTGTGGTGCATGCACGCCATCGTGGGCAAGAAATAAAAATTGTTAAGACATACGGTATATGGAGATAACAACTTAAAATGTGTCGCGAGTTAGCTAGAAACCGCGACGTTTTATTAATACTTGCAAGTTTATCAAGAAATAACAAAGAAAGCGATAAATATGAAAATAAAAGCGGGTACATGAATGTTTATTGAGCCTTGAAAGTGCGGAGCGTCTGTGTGTTGTGTCGTAGCTATTTTTATAGGTAGCACCTCTTGAGGTTCTTGATATTCCATGTCTTGTGATGAGTCACGACCATCCAAACCTCGTGGCGGTATGTCTTTGTGCCGTTGCTTGATAACCTCATAAGGTCCTTCCACTTTGGTCCGAGCTTACTGTATCTTGGTGGCTTGCCTCATTGGCGCGGTAGACAAAGTCGCTGATGCGAATGAAACACTGCGTACCTTGGCATCATAGTATCCTTTCATTTTGACTTTGACCTTGCCTCCCGTATGGCCGCGCGTTCGCGTCTTTCTTCCAGTAGGTCCAAGTCGACACGTCTTTCGTCGTCGTTTGTAGTCACATTGATCTCCGCGGTGCGGATAGTTGGCATGCCGATCTCGGTTGGTATAACGACACATCCGTATACTAGAGAGAGGGGTATCCCGTCTTTGGTTTTAAGCGAGGTGCGGTGCGCCCATAGTACATGTGAAAGTTCTTCAACCCACCTTCCTTTGTGCTTGTCCAAGCGTGCTTTGATTCCTTCACCCGGACTTGATTTGCGCGTTCGACTAAACCATTGGTTTGTGGGTGCGTAACCGACGCAAAGTGTTGGGTGATGTTTAACTTTCGCACCAATCTTTGAAGGGTTGTCACGAAATTGTTTCCGTTATCCGAGATGATTTCTCCGGGTAATCCGAGCGGCATACTATGTTGTCCCGGACAAAGCGTTTCACACGGTTGCCGATAATTATCGCCACTTGCTTTTGCCTCGATCCACTTGGTGAAGTAGTCTATAGCTACTATGAGAAACTTGAGACCGCTTTCTTTGCTATTGGAAAAGGACCGGCGATATCAATGCCCCATTTGTAGAATGGCCGCGGCGCCGTGATTGGTGTTAACTCATCTTTGTGGTTTGCGCGATGCGGTGCGTGGACTTGGCAATCATTGCACTTCCTTATCAAATCCCGCGCATCTTTATGCATGGTTGGCGATAGTATCCGATCGCATGGCGCGTGCTACAACGGACCGTGGTCTGCGTGCATGCTACATGAACCCTCATGGATTTCTCGCACACATAATTTGCTTATGCGGGGCCGGCGCGCCGAAGCCATGGTTGGAGGAAAGAGCGTCGTCTGATATGTTGTCGCGCGATTCGAATCTCTGCGGCGTGCGCCGTATTCTGCGAGCTTACATGCATTCTTGGGGTAATGTCCCTTTGCTTAAGAATTACGCAATTGGTGTCATCCATGTAGGACCATCCTCCTCTATATTGCGGAGACTTCCATCTCCGATATTGACTTGCTTTTCGGTGTTTCCACCAGCACTTGCTTTGATAAGTGTGCGAAGCTTGTCGAGGCGATCTTGCTCGGTGCATACGCTGCGATTTTCTCCTCTAGGGACTTGCTTGATAGTAAATCATCAAAGCCTTTGATCGATGTCTTAGTCTTCTCAAGATCTTGAATCATATTTTCTTCTTTGCCACGTATTCACCCAACACATGGTTGGCCACTAGTCGAGTCCACATTTGCTTCCAGTTCGTACACCCATTCGGTGCAATCGTAGTCCGGTGATCGGGGCTTCATATTACGCCTCATTGTTTGTCGAGGTAAATTCAAAGCGCGGTGCGTAAGTGAATTCCATTCCTACGGGTTTGTGAGAATAAGGCCGACTCACGAGCCATCCACGCGCGAGGACCGTCGTAAACAAAATCCATGGATCTTGTAGTGCTTTCTCGCTTGGTGTAGGTACCTCGTCGATGTCGGCTTCTCGATGATGAAGTCCGCGAACTTGTCCTTTTATTGCGATGCGTGGTGCATAAGAGATGTTATGTTCGCTAGCAACACACTCCACTTACGGAGTCGTCTGACGCATCGGGTTTGGAGATGATCGCTTGATGGCTTGATGCGTGATTACCGCTATCGGGTGCGCTTGGAAATACCGTAGCGATCGCTTGGCGGCAAACACTAATGCCAAGACCAATTTTTCCATGGCACTATAGTTCATCTCCGTCTTCTTGAGAGCTTTCTTGACAAAATAGATAGGGGTTTGCACCGGTCCCTATCTGTTAGTAACCTTCTGTTGGCCCCATGAGTTCTTGATAAATACATGATCGGCTCTTCCCACAGTCGGGTGCCACGAGTGTTGGGGCGTTGCTAGATCTTTGTTTGAGTGTGGTGAAAGCTTCTTCCGCCTCCGTTGTCCACGAAAGTCACCCTTTTTATACACTTCTTGAGTGTTTTGAAAAGAGGCAATGACTTTTCTGGCGATTTAGATAGGAACTGTTGAGGCGGCCGGTTTTCCATTGAGGATTGGACTTCCTTGACGTGCGTGGTGAGGAAGTTCTATTACCGCCTTTGTCTTTCTGGACAAGGTTTTATGCCATCGGGTTCTATCGGTACCCTAAGAACATGCCTTGATGGCGCAGAAGGTGCATTTCTTAAGTTTAGCTTCATGTTAATCTCGCGTAGAGTTTTGAATGTTTCTTCTATGTCGCGCACGGTTCCTTTTCGGTATGGCTTTTAATGACCGGTCATCCACATAGACTTCGAGTTGCGGCCCACTGTTTTTGAAGGCATTGTCTACCAACCGATAGGTGGCACCGCGTTCTTCAAGCCAAGCGGCATTTTGTGTAACGATGGCGCCTTGGCTTGTGTGGAACATTGTCTTTTCCTCGTCTTCTTGAGCCATTTGTATCGGTGATATCCGCATGCGCGTCGAAAAACACTTCAACGGTATCCACACAAGGACTCTATTTTCCAATCTATCTCGGTAATGGATAGCGATCCTGTGGGCATGCTTTATTAAGGTCGGTGAAGTCTACACACATTCGCCACTACCGTCGCTTTTTGACCATTCTTGGATTAGAAAGCGATCGTGGTAATAGACTTCACGCATAATTCCGCTTTAACTAATTTACGTACCTCTGCGGCGGTACTGCGCCTCTGCGGAGCTTGGCCACGCTTCTTCGGCGTGTCGGTAAATATCCTTGTCGGATTCTAAGTTTATGCTCGTGATCGGCGTGGTACTCGGTCATGTGTTTGGGCTCCCATGCGAAAATATCCACGTTCTTTTGTAGGAGCGCGCGGCCGCTTTCTTGGTTGTCCGACAATGACCCTCCAATGGTTATCTCACAGTGCGGATATTACGGGTGAATGCGACCTTAAAGTTGGGGATTTTGGCGCGCCTTTGCCGGGATTGGTTCCATTTCGCATGTAACCGTGTTACATTCTCTGTTTGGCACCGTGGCATTGTAAAGAGTGACAATGCCCCTTCATTGGGAATTTAAGCATCCGTCTTGTTGTTGATGGCACCGCAGCGCATGGTGATATCCGGGTCTCCCAATAATGCCATTATATGATGAAGGGTTTGATCACCATGAAATCCATCCGGGTTGTCGTAGAGTGCTCTGCGTTGCCATGACGACTAATGTCATGATTGGCCCATAGGCCATATCTTCTCACTGTGAAACCGGTGAGTGCGGTGTTGACCAGTTTAGCGACTACGTATTTGGTCGTAGTCTTTTAAAGCAATGCTCATACATAATATTTGCGATGCCCCACCATCGATGTACATGCGGTGTATGTCGTGACCACCGCGCTAATTTCAATGGTGAGGGCTCGATCTTTGCGTTGTCCGCGATTAAAGTAGGAAAGAGATTTCACTTCTTGGAAAACTCTTGGTGACCTTCTGTCACGGTGGTTCGTTGCCGCGTCGTATCATATAGATTGTGTCGGCCTTATCTTTGGGTGTCTCCTTCTTGCTTTCATTCTTTTGCTTATCTCTTCCTCTTTAATGTTTTTAACTAAGTGGTCCGGCTGCCCCCCCGACCATCTTGTCGATGAGTTGGCGCGGTGGACACACTCGTTAGTGGTGTGACCCTTTTGCATGGTAGTCACGGTATCCATTCCCGGTCGCCCGATCTTACGGTGTGCGCATCTGCGGTGGTCTTGGGAAGTTCGCACCTTCATTGCGAGTATTTCCTTTGGTGTTTTGATCGGGGAGTATACATCATTATCTCTGTCTCTGCCGCTCCTCGGTTGCGATAGCTTCTATTACGGTTATTACCTCGGTCGTTGGATTGTCTCCCGGGTTGTTCTGTGACCGGTAACTCGAATAGTTCTTTTGCTATCATTGCGGCCTCTCCTGGACAAAGGACCGAGGCGCTTCATGAGTTCATCAAAGGTCTCGGGGATCTTGTCGTTTAACCTCTTGATGAGTTACGGGTTATTAATCCCATTCATGAAGCCGAGATCTTTAAGACTTCGGGCATGCTTTAACTTGCATGCATTCGTCTTTAAAGCGTTCCATGAGCGCGCTCGTGGATTCTCCACAGTTACATTTTACCTGGCGAGTTCGGCGAGATTTTTAGCACACTTTTGCGTTGAGTAAAATTTAGGCGAACGCCTTTCTCAACTCTTCAAAACCATTCACGCTCCTTCGTGGGAGTTTGTTGAACCGATTCAGCGCTTCCCACGGTGTGGAATTAAACATGTGGCACCAAACGGTTGTGGCGATTTTCGATGGTCGCGGTGATTCAAAATTTTTAGGTGATCGTCGGGATCACTGTCCCATCATAGGTTTTAACATTTGCGGGCATGCGCCTTTTCTTGTTCTCGGAGAAATCACTAATGCGTCGGTGAGCGCATCCACTTTCGGCGGCGCCATGGGAGACATGTCTTCCTCTTGGCTATCGCGTGCCTTACGGATTTCAATGCCTGTATCACTATCCTCGTTGTCAGGGTTGTCGAAGATGAATTTACCTTCTTACGGCGCTTGCGCGCAACCTTCCTCGAATCGACTCATAGTGCGGATCGAAGGGCTTTCACTGGGGAATACTTTCGCCCGGTCTATCATGTACTCTCGGCTACCCGATCTGGCGTGAACGGCTGATGCCGTTCTTCTCTATCACTATCACTCAAGTGTTGCGGTGGGATGTCTCATCACCTCGATCCTCCTCCCGATTCTGTTGAATACGGGGGTTTATGACCGCTTCTCTGCGCTTTTCCTTACGGTGGCGCGGTGGAAATATCGTGTTCGAATCGAAATTGAGTCGGGCTTTCGGGTTCATACGATCTATTCTTCTCTTCCTCTTGCATGAGGCGACCAATGCTTCGTAGTTTTGGGATCAAAGCTTACGGTGCTAGTGCAGCGCGACTCCTCGAGAATGAGTGCGTTTGTTTCTACCGCTGCGTTCTTATCCCGACACGGTGCCTCGGTACCTTTGTCAAGTCGGTTTCTAGCACCGATTGGAAGGGAGTAGTAAAGGCGGGTTGTTCCCGAGTCTTGCGATGGGTCTACTCCACTCGTGGTGGTTGTAGTGACTTGGGTTATTCAGTGCGGTTCTACGAGGAAGATCAAGTCTTGACGACCCTTATTTTTAGCGGTTGGTTGTCCCAGTGCAGCAGGGGTTAGTCCACTCTGCGACTTCTTCCCATAAGATCATTGCGATCGGCGATTGCCGTGTTTTGTCATTCTAGTGTCGATTCTTAGTGTAGGGTCCCACGGATGGCGCCACTTGTTGATACAAAGTTGGGCGTTCACGATTTGGAGCTCGGTTCTCGTACCAATTGAGAATTGCTTGCTTGAGACTGCGCGCACTAAGAGACAAGAAACACCGTTAGGCTTACTGTGGGATTGTCTCCCGATTATCCTCCGGCGTGAGTGAGTAATCGGTTTAGGGTTTAAGGAGTTTTAGGGTTATGAGATCGTACCTTAAGCGAGGGATATGATTCCCTTTATATCACGGAATCCTTGTTGGTTCCGTATTCCCCAACCTTCGGCGTATCCGCCTAAGTCGGTTGGGAATGATTATCTTCTTGTTTTAGAAGATATCGGATATCTATTCCGTAAATAGATATGGGCTTGGGCTTTCGTGAGCCCAAACATGTATTAATATTGGCCCGGTTCGTACCGGGCACGAAAGTATCGGGTGTAGTCGGGTTTATGACCCGATACCGGACTATCGTCATCTATAGGGAGGGTTCCTATATCACATCCCTAAAACAAATGTAGCAATAATGCAAGTGTGACTTGACTTAAGGTTACCTGATGCGTGACACGGGTCATAAATGCATCACGTCGCTTTTTCTCTCGGGTGACCGAGACCGACCAAGTTGCCACAGTCGATGACCGAGTTTTATTTTGTTTTGTTTTTTTTTTTCTAAAGATATACGTAGTAATTTTTTTGGATTGTGGTTGTGTGCAAAATCGGTCAAATATTAGACCGAATGTATTTTTTTGCTTTGCTCGACCGACTTCCGACCCAACCACCACACTGGAAACAACCTATGTTAAAATCGGTCAAGTTGGGTGACCGACCGATTAATTCTGATCCACTGTGACAAACCTAACAATTGCAAAATAACAATCGGCCAAAGTTACAATCGATAATATTTGTAGACAAAAGTTTTAGCTTTTGGACGGCGATATTAAGTGGTCATACAACTTTAGGAGAGTATAGAAAATGACAATAGATATCTAAGTTCTTATCGACGGTTCCCGAATATATACAAATAAAGGAACCAGACCCTCTTGCTTGTTTCTTGCAGTTCTCCATCAAGAATGAACTCATCCAGTATAAGATACACCTTATGACACATAAAGACAATCCAATATCAAATATGAGTTTGTTTCAATAAATATCAAAGAAAAATTAAAGATCAAATAAATCATTCTCTACCACTCATTTTTTCATCAAAAAATTAACTAAACTTTCACCTTCATTTTTAAAAATTAAATATTTAACAAACCATTAATCGTTAGACGAAACTAATCATATCATCACGACAAGCATAAAATTAACTTTAATTTTATATCCCATATCATATATACTTTCGACAAAAAAAAATTTCGGCTTTTTTGTGGGTTTAGGGTTTACGGTTAGGGTTTAGGTGTTTAGGGTTTGAGGGGTTTGACTTTTTTAGGTTAAAATTTTTAGGGGTTAAGGGTTTTGGTTTTTTACAATTTAGCGGATAGTGTTTAGGCTTTTTTTGGTTTAGCGGTTAGGGTTTTTAGGGGTTTAAGGTTTTAGAGGTTTAGGGTTTAGGGTTTTTAGGGTTTAGGGGTTAGGGTTTTTAGAGTTTATGGGTTAGGGTTTTTAGGTTTAGGGGTTAGGGTTTTTAGGGTTTAGGGGTTTTGTGGGTAAAGGGGAGTAATCCTGCACCCTGGTAAATATATTAACCAAATAAACGTTTAAGTACAATGTATATGAGTGAAATCCCATATATCAGCCCGTTACATAGGCATAGAGCTTACATAACAAGATACTTTCTATTTTCTAAACAAGAAAACAAACCGCTACTCAAATGATAACAAATGACACAACGAAATAAGATTACTTCCTAGGACCTTGAAACTTTGTGCCAAAATGGCATTAAAGGTATCCAAATTCCCAGGAAGATCACGAACCTGCTTCGCATAGTCATCGAAGTCATAGTCATCATACTCATCTTCAAACTCTTGGCCACCACCAAATATATTAGCAGACTTATCAAATGGGTTAGCAACTACCTCGTCTTCAGAATCAGACACCTCAATCTCTCCCACTTTAGAAAAGGGTTAGCTCTTAGTAGAATAGGTGAGCGGAATAGGTTGACCATCATCATCTACAAGTAGCTTTCCATCAATAATTAGTTTTCAATCTTACCAATTTTCTCAACTATGGAGTAGAACCAACATCTATTGTTCTCATTGAATCACTCACAATCGGAACATGTGATGTAGAACCAGTCTTAATCAACTCATCCTCATTAACCTCCATTGTACGACCAATATCCACATCTGTATCGTCCATATTAAGAGAATCATACTGATTAGACGTAGTGATCCTGGTTCCACTCGTACTAGCCACATTAGAATCCATCGTCTTACCGACATTTACTTTCTTGGGTTTAGGAGGAGGCTTTTGGGCGATATTCAAAATGCTTGCCCACCACGATTTAGTAGAACCTCCTCGACCGGATTCGTTGAACTTGCTTTCCGCTTCTTATTGTTATGATCTGAAAACCATCACTTACGTTCTTATGAGTTTGAGCGGTCGAATCACAACCTTAGGACAATCCACCAAAGTATGTCCAAATACCCGACATTTCTCACATCTAGGCGGTTTCCATTCATATTCAACACGGATCTTCTCGATAGTCGAACCCGTACCATCAAGTAAAGGAATCTCGACGGTGAGGCTGTCCCAAGAACCTCATCCGACTTCACTTCAATCATACACCTAGCAAAACTACTACGGCCCCAAGATTCTTTGCACATTTGACTAGTAAAAGCATCTAACCTTTTAGGCGTACCAATCAATGTAGCAAGAAGATGAGCCCGTCATCAAAAACATAGCTAAAGGAACATCATGGAATTTAACCCACAGAATGTTAGTCAAATCCTTTTTAAGCAAGTTGGTGTTCAATGTCCATGGTTTAAGAATAATAGGAACATTACGAATCAACCAAGGACCATTATCAAGAACATCATCAACGCCTTTTTGAATTAAACTTGAAGAAGAAGAATCCTTAGCGTTCATCATAACCTTTTGTAAACCATACTTAGCCCACGTATTGCGAACATAATAGTCAACAACAGGGAAAAGCAAGGCGTTGACCAAGGAAGTATCCGTAAAGTATTCTCAAACCTCATGTTCACCTCTTCCACCACTTTCATTGGGATTTGAAGGTCAACATCATCCTTCTTTTCTTGCATTCTAACCTCAGAAAATTAGACACGTGCTTACGGGATTCATTAAAGCAACACCGCGTAAAAACCGACTTAACTCCATTACCACTAGTAGTAACAACCTTAGGTGCATTAGGATCGAAGTAACACTATGATTAGTACCAAACATACGGGATTGCATAGCCACATCAAAACTCGACGGAGGTATTTCTTTGAATAAACTTTAGTACCATTCAACTTAGATTGAAGCCCAATACCACTCGAATTGTTCATATCAGAAGATGAAGCCATCTTAGCAATATCACTGTCAATTTTATTCATTTCTTCATCAAAGTTCTTATGCGTATTAGCAAGCAATTGCTCCACATTAGGCTGTTTTGAAACATTAGAGGCCGAATCAGAAGCATGGCTTTGCTCCAAATCATCCAAAACAACCTTATCCTTAACCTTATTCACGTTATCAGCCCCATCACATTCTATATTATCCACAAGACTCTCATTGTGACTAGTACTCCCATCATCATTGCCTGTATTCAACCGTGCATCAAATTCATCATCCTTTTGCAACCCAACTTGATCGGCCAAGTTAGATGGTGCATCAATATTTCGCGAACCACTAGTTTGATCGGCCAAACTAGTAGAAGACCCACATCTCTAGTGCCCTTACGAGCACTATCCTTGTTCAAAAACCTTTGTCCATCTCTCGTAAACCCCACTAACAATCCCAACAATCAACCTACGAGAATAACCAATCGACTACACCAAGCATTAACCAAGAAAGCGAACAAAAAAACCCTAGCGATCGTTAGGGTTTTATAACATAACTCCCAAACTTCTAACTAGCCCCATGATAGATTATCCAAGAAAGTAATTAAGCGCGTTAAAAGCACCCTTTAATGTAACGATCGAGAAAACCAAAAGCCACTAACAATCGAATTGATTTGCGGGAATAGTTAGGGTTAAAAAACGATTTAACTAAACCCTAAAAAATAAATCACCAAAAACCAGCAATCAATGCGATTTAAGCAGCAATAATGATCAGAATAATGAATAACACGATTGGTAATCACTAAACCTAATCAAATCGTTGCATAGAACACAAGAATTGGAAGGAAGAAGGTGAAAAACGAGTTGGGCAGTTAGGGATTAGAAAAATCGCCAAAGGGAGAGATCGCAGTACGGCGTGGCACCTTAGCTATTGTTGGCTAGACATATTAGGGTTTAGGGGTTGTGTTAGCACAAAAGAGTATTTTTAAAATTTTCATTTATAGTGTAATATATTAAAACCCGCAAAAAATGATAAAAAATAAGTTAAATCGAAAGTATACAATATTGGATCTCTATAAAAGATAATTATATTCTTGTCGCAATGATATAATTAGTTTTATCTAACTATTAACGGTTTGTGAGATATTTAATTTTAAATATAAAGGTGAAAATGAATTTAATTAATTTGATCAAAATAAATGGTTGAGATTAATTCATTTGATATTTAGTTTTTATGTGATCTTTATTGATCTCACCTATCAAATATAACGACACAAGAGGAAGTAACATGATACATAAACAAGAGCATTCTAATTATTGTATATTGTTTGTGATTACGTGAAAAAAAAAATAGCTATAGATACAGAAACGTGTAAATAGTCTTCTAGCCCAGTTCAGAAAAACAGTGAAACTCGGCTCTCTTCCTTTAGTAAGTTGTGAAAAAGATAAAAACGAACATTTCCTCACAAATTTATTCATATATAGTCAAGGAGAGCGTGCACTTGTTTCCTTTGATTGATGTTAAGGGTAATTATGGACGTTATCATAACCGAGATTATACGTGCGCATTTGACGTACAATATGTTGGAAATGTATATATTTACAAATATGTGAAGGTCCGGATTAGAACTTCGTGACCACGGGATTGCACACATTAGCGAATGAAATTAAAGTTAATAATTAATGTTTATGTTTACGATTAATTATTGCACATTAAGTTTAATTATTGCACATTAAGTCCGGTTAACGATCGTTAAGTATTTAACGGAAAAATGACTAACGACCGTTAAATGGAAAAGAAGGACTAGAAATGGAAAACTTGGAAAGTTATGGGTTTGGCTTTGGGCTTGTGTACATGGCGGCCATAGGGCCTCTCTAGGCCTAATTCCTAACTTGTTCCCTAAGTTTACCTACTAGTATATAAGGAGGTTAGGTTCTGGGTTTCACACTTGTGCATTGAATTAACCTAGATCTCTCTCTCTCTCTCTAGTCAATATTCGCCGAACACCCCACTTGTAAGGAGTTTGGTTTTGTTTTTCTTAAGCGAGGACTTGTGTTAGATCTAGCAATCGATTGATTCGTTTGGTTAATCGGTGTGTACAAGAGCGTGGTTGTAAGACATTATTCTTACACCAATAAGTACTTCTTTGTTTTGCTTTGCTCGAGGGTTGTTTTGCTTTGCTCGAGGATTTGACTTTCGCAAGAGAGTGCGTTCATACTTTCGTTAATTAATTTATTTGTTATGATCTTAAGTCTTCGGCGTGTACTCTTGATGTCTTTATGTTTTAGTGTATTTTATATATCACAAACTCAACGATGGCATCACGAGCCTTGTACAACAAGTAATTAATTCTGAAAACATAATTAAAATAAACATGAATGTGTTATTATTTGTATGCTTAGATCTAGGGTTTGCAAAACCTAAACCCTAATTTTGAGGCGTTTTGGTGCCTAATTAGGGTTTTGTAAACTATTGTTTTAATTGGATTAGAAACCTAAGATGCATGCAACTTTATGTGTATATGCGTAACTTTCTGTTTAATTGCATTAATTGTTAAGTGTAATTGATATCCATGATAATTATCGCATGTTTTATCATGGATCATTTTTTATTGTATGTCTTTCATGTTTTAAGTGATATACATTAAATTATGATAGATCTTAAATTGGGAAGACCTCAATAATTATTAATCAATTATGTGCTATGTGGTATATATTTAGTTTTGACTTACATAATCGATGAATCGATGCATGTGGTTCCTGTGTACATAGATGAAAGCAGTGGAAGTCTTAATTAAATATATGCATATTGAGAGATCTAAATTGGTTATTAATAAGATTTATCAAAACCGTTTGCATGTGGCTATTTGATATGCATGACTTTTATTTGTTATGCATTCATTGTTTATTGTTTATTTTTATAAATACTTGCTTGTTTGTGTTTTGTAACAAGGGTATTTTACAAGAAAAATAAATGACCTAAACAATGGTGAAACATGTATTTTTAAGAATAGTAATCATAATCGTTTAATTGATTGATGACTTTGGTACAAATGGTGAGCAGCTCACCCATGAAAATGAACTAATAAAGGGTTTAAAGAAGTGCGCATAGTCACACTGAATGGATGTATAAGGTTGTGCTTTAGCGCGTGCACAGTCCTCGCCCCAGCAAGTTCGGTGGAGCTACTTAGTAAGCCATTAAATGTGCAAGCTCATCTTAAGGCGAATGGTTTTAATTCCATGCGCCGCCGGTGGTAATTATCGAAACACTAAGTGTTTACACTTATGCAAAAGTACGGTATAATGGATGATAATTAACACTAAATTCCTTGATTGGTGAAACCAATACCTCAATTAAAGTTTGATGATGAAAAACTTAAACATTAAAACAAGATATAAATGTTTTAATAAAAACTATGCTACAAAGATGAATGCATGACATCTTTGTACATATTTGATTTTACATCAAAACTATTACCCTTTAATTTAAGTTATATGCCATCAACGAAGCGGAAACACCTAAGATTACTTTCTATTTGCGTGAGCGTGACTTAGATCTTAATCAAAGGGTAAAATGTCCTCGTGTAGTGAGAGCGGGCATGGACGATTTTGCGTTTCTTAAGTTGGACAACTTAATTGAGTTAGGCGGTGGCGAAAACTCAAGGCATAAGATGGGATAAAACATGTTTACATGGCGATTGATATTGGCTATATGTAAATCCCATAAATCTAGGAATTGCAATTGAAATTGGCAATTGAGCAAATGCTCTACCATTCGTATAAGGTTCATCACTAACGATCAGCGATGTGATGAGATTATGACAATTTGGATCCTAGTTTTCAATAAATATTAATTGGTTATATGAATATGAACCTTGGGTATTTAATTGTTTATTGAAAGGAAAATTATCAAAATACTAATTATGGTTTTTGAACTTTTACGTAGATGGCTCAATCGATAACACTATGAGTTTCTTGAGTGCGCTTTCAAAGATATGATTGGAAGGAACAATGGCGGCCCTAATTTCAATGATTGGCATCGTTCACAGGATCATCCTTCGTGTTGCCAAGGGTTGAAATTTTGACTACACCTACTGCCTAATGCTCCTCGACACGGCAGCGCTCTTGAACAAGAGGCATATCGTGTTGAATATGAGAAGCATAATGATGTGGCGTGTCTAATGCTTTGGGGATGTCCGCTCAATTGCAAAAACAATTTGAGCACTATCCGCCTATGAGCATGCTAGATGAACTCAAGCGTATGTTTGAGAAGCCACGGCGGTGAAGCTGTATGAACTAATTGAAAAGGTTCACAGTGCGAGCGGGGAGGTTAACAAATCATCTCCGACCACGTCCTTGAGATGAAACATCACTTGGACCAATTGGAGCTTCATTGTGGTTACTCGAGCGATGTATGTCGGACTCATCAATCATTCCGCAATCGAGAATGATTTGGTGATTTTGTCCGCAATTTTAACATGCATTGCACGGGAAGGCGGTGAATGAGTTACATGTAATGCTTGTAGACTACGAGAAGAGATTGCCAAAGGCTCCTACACGATGTACTCGCATGTCTGAGGGTGGTAGGATAAATAAGCTAAGCCGCATGCGGATAAGAATGGGAAAGGAAAAGGAAGGGAAGCAAGTTGTCATCCCACGACTCTAAGAAGAACCACGGAAGAAAAGGAGAATCCTAAGAAGGATTTGTCTTGCCACCTTGTAACTCACCGGGTCCTTTGAGCGAGCATCCGGTTTATACGAATGAGTGCCTTGAAATAAAAAATAAGATGGTGCCTAGCTCATGGTATTTTTATGTTTGAATTATTTTATTTTCCTCATAAGTTAAATTCACGGATATATGATACGGGATGTGGTACTCACATCTATAATACATCGCGAGGACTTAGAGGGGTGAAGAAGACGACTGTGGAGAAAGATACTTGTATGCGTTGGAAATGGAAAGCGTCATGTTGTCGAAGCCATAGGGACTTTTGATTTAGTGTTGCCTTGGGCTTAATTTTAGAACTAAATAATTGTCATTATACACCTCCATTGTTAGGGATGTCATTTCGGTTTCTTTGTTAAAAGATATTGGTTTTGTGCACACTTTTATGATTATGGAATTTCGGTTTCTTTAAATAATGTTTTTACTTTAATGCAATTCCTATGCTTGGTGTGTTTGAAATTGATATGGATGGTTGTATATCCAATGAAAATAATTAGTTGTATAGCATTAGCAATAAGAAGAGCAAGTCGAATGTGACTCTTCATATCTTTTGGCATTGTCGCCTTGCCCATATTGGCAAGAAACGCATGGAAAAGCGCAACACGATGGGCTTTACAAGCGGTCAATGATGAATCATTTGACAAATGCGAGTCTTGCATTCTTTGGAAGATGACAAGGAAACCTTTTTCACCACAAGTGGAAAGGGCTTCGATCTACTTGGATTGATACACAGCGATGTGTGGTCCATAGACATGTCAAAAGCGTGGTGCTATCTACTTAACCTACGGATGATTTCGGTTGTTATGGTTATGTTTATTTACTTAAACATAAACATGAAGTCTTTGAAACATTTAAGGTTTTCAAAAGTGAAGTAGAATTACAACTTGGTAAGAAGATTAAAGCTCTTCGATCCGATAGAGGTGGTGAGTATATAAGTCAAGAGTTCAAAGATTACTTAGGCGGTGTGGAATTATCCAAGACTCACATCTCCTTATACTCCACGACAAAATGGTGTATCTGAAAGGATAAATCGTACCTTACTTGACATGGTACGATCAATGTTTGAACTTCGACTCTCCCTTTTACTTTTTGGGATTATGCCCTTGAATCGCTATTCGCATTTTGAATATGGTTCCAACTAAGAAGGTTGTTAAGACTCCATATGAAATATGGACGAGAAAAGCTCCCAACTTTTCTTACTTAAAGGTGCAGGGATGTGAGCGTTTGTTAAGCGTGACACGCATGATAAGCTCAAGCGAGATCGTTAAGTGTATCTTTGTAGGATACCCTAAAGAAACTATGGGTTACTACTTTTACTACCCAGTGAGAACAAAGTCATCGTGGCTAGGTATGGAGATTTCCTTGAAAGGAATCTCATATCTCAAGAACTTCGGTGGGAGTATATGATATGGAATATGATCAAGAAGATACAACACCTTACGAAAATACTAGCCAACTTGAAGAACACGAAAGCTTAGGTGCTCCTCGAAGTTGTTCCCATTCGTGGAGTCGAAAGGACTATCGTGCACGACCGTCTATGTCTTAACGTAGGGTGGAGGAAAATATAGTTGGGGATCTTAATGAACACGCTTGACTATAAAGTGCGCCATGGTGATCCCGAAAGGATAAATGGCGATTGCTATGAATGGGAAATGCAATCCATGAAAGATAATGATGTCGGATTGAAGTTGACCTTCCTCCCAAGGCTAAGGTCGTTGGGAGTAAGTGGATCTTCAAAAGAAAAGCGACATGGATGGCAATGTACACACTACAAGGCTCGTCTAGTGGCTAAGGTTTTACTCAAACCTATGGCATTGACTACAAGGAGACATTCTCTCTGTGGCGGACATAAGAGCTATTAGGATTCTCATAGCTATAGTGCACACTATGACTATGAGATTTGGCAAATGGATGTCAAAGCGCTTTTACGAATGGCCGTCAGATGAAGACATCTATATGGCGTGGGAAGGTTTGTGAATCCATTGTTTCCCTAACTAGTGTGTAAGCTTAAAGTCCATTTATGGACTAAAGCAAGCATCAAGGCAATGGAATAAAAGATTCGATGGAGAAATCAAAAGTTTTGGATTTACTCGAAATCTTGATGAGCCATGTATATCACAAAGCTAGTGGGAGTCGTGTTACTTTCCTTATTACGTATGTCGATGACATATTAATCATGGAAATCATATACCAAGTCCGAATGAGGTGAAAGCCTATCTTGGTAAATGTTTTTGATGAAAGACTTAGGGAAGCGACATATATACTCGAAATCAAGATCTAAGGATAGATCAAGGCTGCTAATTGGTTTAAGCCAAAGTGCTTACATTGACAAAATATTGAAGAGATTCAATATGAAAATTCCAAAAGGATTTTTGCCAATGCAAGTGAATCATGGTTTGAGCGACCAAGGGTGTGCTTCATACTGCTTCGAGGTGGGCGTATGAAGAAAGTTCCTTATGCTTGGTACGTAGGATCTATCATGTGCAGCGATGCGATGCACAAGGCCTGATGTGGCGTTTGCTCAAACTTGACCGGTCGGTATCAGCGAATCCGGGTGAAATTCAGGGCTGGCATTTAAGCATATTCTCAAGTACCTTAGGGCTACAAGAGATATGTTCATAGTGTATGGAGGAAATCGAGCGAGCGGCACATGCATTACGGAGTTCTTTGCGATGCATTCGGAAGTGTGACAAAGATGATCGAAGTCTCAAACGGGTTACATTTTGTCATCAATGGAGGTTCTGTGGATTGGAAGAGTAAGCGCGAGCGACACTTGCGATGTACGCTACTGAAAGTGAGTACATAGCGGCGTACGAGGTGCCATGGAAGTGTTTGGATAAGGAAGTTTGTTTGGGGCTTGGTGTTATGCCGTCGATTGAAAATCCTATTAAAGTATATTGTGACAATTCATTGCAATTACTTTTGCCCATGAACCCGGAGTCATGAAGGCACGGACACTATCCTGAACAATATCACTATGTTCGAAAGCAAGTCGAGATAGGTGAAATTAAGTTGCTCAAAGTTCACAGAGATGATAACCTAGCGGATCCGTTAACGAAGGCCTTACACGGTGAAAAACTTAATCATTTGTCCGATAAGTTTGGACTTCGTTTAGCTAGTAGTTTCATGCCCATACGTGACTAAGTATTTTAGATAAAAGGATATTGTAAACATTATTATTGAAATGAAATAAAGTATTTTGTTATGTTTATTATTCATTTATTATGATATTGTCCTATATTTACATGTTTAAATCCTTGAATAACTTAAGTTATTCTAATTAGTCCGTTGTCAATCAATAACATGGAATGATATTGAATTAAGACAAATCGAGTATTAGTTAGAATATACTTGAAAGTATATTGATGCGTAGCATGACTAATTCGAGATGATATTCAATGAATTGAATATAGGACTTATCCACCCACATGATGATACTTTATGGATCTTTGTCATTAAGTATATCATGGGTATTTATCCTCGACTTGAGATACAAGAGATATGTCATGGATGTAGTGCATTTTGTGAAGCAATCTAACGCTACACGTCGGTAGTTATAAGGGTTGTTTTCGAAGTGTTGCGAAATTTATGAATCACCTTGTAGTCAAAATGGGATTTGTTTCCTTCAAATTTATTTTGAAGTATAATACTCTTGGGCCCTCGTAGGATTGTTAAGATGTTTGTATGGCCATACCCAAGGTCTTCTTCGGAAGAATTGGTAATCTTACTCAATCATATAAAGCGAGAAATGCAGAATAGTTAATTAAGAAATGAGTATGATCCATATTCTTATTAACATGGTATTAGAAATAAAAGGATGGATATGATGATTAATCATCAAACTTGGTTTTCTCGAGGAAAACCATACACGAGTTATACCGGGGTATTGGCGTGTTGCTAGAGCGCTAACCAATGTCATTTCAGTTTTGTAAACATATTCAGTGGGAGTGTTGGAAATGTATATATTTACAAATATGTGAAGGTCCGATTCGAACTTCGTGACCACGAGATACACACATTAGCGAATGAGAATTAAAGTTAATAATTAATGTTTATGTTTACGATCAATTATTGCACATTAAGTCCGGTTAACGATCGTTAAGTATTTAACGGAAAAATGACTAACGACAGTTAAATGGAAAAGAAGGACTAGAAATGGAAAACTTGGAAAGTTATGGGTTTGGCTTTGGGCTTGTGTACATGGCGGCCATAGGGCCTCTCTAGGTCTAATTCCTAATTTGTTCCCTAAGTTTACCTACTAGTATATAAGGAGGGTTAGGTTCTGGGTTTCACACACTTGCGTTGAATTAACCCAGATCTCTCCTCTCCTCTCTAGTCCAATATTCGGCCGAACACCCACTTGTAAGGGAGTTTGGTTTGTTTTTCTTAAGCGAGGACTTGTGTTAGATCTAGCAATCGCTGATTCGTTTGGTTAATTAGTGTTGTACAAAAGCGTGGTTGTAAGACATTATTCTTACACCAATAAGTACTTCTTTGTTTTGCTTTGCTCGAGGGTTGTTTTGCTTTGCTCGAGGATTTGACATTCGCAAAGAAGTGCGTTACGCATACTTTCGCTTAATTAATTTATTTGTTATGATCTTAAGTCTTCCTTGTATACTCTTGATGTCTTTATGTTTTATTGTATTTTATATATCATAAACTCAACACAATATACATATATGATCTTCATCATGAGCGTTATCAAGTTGTTCACACTTATATTTCTAAAAAAAAGACGTTTGCTCGTATATTATGATGTTGCACAAGAATACATGGTTAGTAACTAAGTATAGAAATCGTTTTTTTACCCCGATGTTGAGTTTCAAATTTCACGTGATGAAATTTCATGTCGATAGTACTAATGTTGTTACGTTGTTTCAGGAGAACATTATGCAATCAGATTATGGAATTAATCAAAGATGAAGGAGCATTCAGCACAATGCACACCTTTCTAGTCAAACTTCATGAAAAATATCTGGATCCATTTATTATACTGTTACTTCATAATCGCATTTAAACTCGGCACTAAGGTGGTGTTTATTTTTTTAAATTGCCTCTTAACAACCTACGAATCGAACCGTTCGAGCGCGGTCGAACATTTTGGCCGTTCGGATGTTTGTTTTTTCTCCGTTCGAGGCGGTCGAGGCGGCGAGATCTTAATGAGGTAGACTTGAGAGGGTGTCTTAATGCATCTTGTTGAAAAAAAAAAAAAAAAAAAGCAAGCAAATGTGCGGTTCAAACATGAGTTTTTTCCGTTCGAGATGCGGTCGATTCAAACATTTACGCCTCAGTTGATTCGATTGATTGATTGATTTAGATGTGCGGTTCAGATTCAGATTTAGAGCATCTTAAAAAACAAACACCACCTAAGTATCCTAATAGTTTTATATTTTCAAGAGATAAATGACGAAAAGGAAACACATAAATAGTATAGAGCATATGTCAACAATTAGGTAACTTACTACATTTATTTCATAACAAGTGCATCCCACATTGGTTGAAGACTTAAACTGATTTTGGCTTTTATAGGATAGCGCATGTCATGCAGGTGTGTCAAGATTAATATAGTGTCTTCAAGATGTAATATGCAGTATTGATATAAAAATATTATTCAATATTGTTATTTTTATCCTTGAAAATTTATATAAACCCTAGACTTTTAGTACTTATTGTTAAATTTGTGTAATTTTTTAACTTGTAAATTAGATATTTTTTTACTGAAACTCTTTAGAATCCATTGAATATAGATTATAAATTTAATTTAAATTCTAGACTTTTAATACTTACTATAAAGATAAAATAATTCCTTAATCAAATATATCTTTTATGAAAAGAAACATTTTCAGGTAACTTACTATATATATTGATAAAAACCTCATCCCTCATAGGTTGAGGGATTAAAATGTTTTTGGCTTATATAGCATGACTAAATAAAAAAGAATGAGAAATAGCTATAATCACATATTAGAGATGCATCAATTTGAATTATATGTATCTTTAATCTTTTAGATGCATCATAATATATTTTTAACTAACAATTAGATGCATATACATATATTAGATGCATTTCATCAAGTTCGACACATCCTATATATTTTTCGTCCTACGCAGATTTTCAATTCAAAATCACTTTCGAAACAAGGTGTTTAAGCTCTTTTTAGAATCTTGGCCAAACACCCCCTAAAATACCACAATGCTTATTCGGTAATTGCATTTCGTTATGGCATCCGAACATTATTTTTGAAACTTTTCATTAGATCTCGGTTGTTCTTAACCCTACATTGGCTTTCTTTGCACCAGATTATTACTTCTCCTATATCTCTACACCTTTCAAGTATTGGTTTAAATATAAAAGATAAAAACGCTAACATAATCAACTTCTAATGTAATTTAAGTGTTAGAGCAGAAAGATAAAATTATACAAATTAAAATAATTATACCTAAACTTGGCATCAGTTATCCTAATAACTTCAATTCATCAAAGTATAAAGACGAATAAGTATGTTGGAAAATTGGTTGGCAAAAGTGACTTTTGACCAACTTTGGACACAATTATCTATATGTATATGTCACATATATGAGTAATAGTTTATAGGTTCGCGTTCTCCTCGAAGAGAGCTTCGCAATAAGCCTTTATGTGTCCAAAATAGAGTTGGTGTGAATGAGATATCGGGTCTCAAAGTTAGGCATTCGGTACCATGCCTAAAGAGGAAAAGTAGTTTATTTTCAATCCCGCATCGATGGGATGAGTAAACAGAGGAGTCTATTGTGTATAAATAGAGGCCCTAATTCCACAAGTTTTACACATCAAATCAATAGTTATTATTGATTTCCAACATATCACAGCATCTCTTAAGATGAAATTCGAGCGGTTTTGTTAAGTGACGATCAACTTCTTGTTTTGGTAATTGTACCGGAAGCAGACGGCAGAATCATTTTAAGGGAGCGTGTCAAACACGTGCCTCGGCTTTTAGTGCTTCTTTGTTGATCTCTATTGGTGATCAAGTAAGTCTTTGACTATTTTATTATTTTATTTAATTATCGTTTATCGCATTACATTTGTATTTAATTTTCATTATTTATTTTTCATTAATTTTATTTATTGTAATTTAGATTTTATTAATAAAAGTGTAACCGTTTCCCTCAGGTCTTAAAGCAGTTACGTATGAAATTAAAACACTTTGTTAAAATCGATTTATATAATTAACATATTTTATACAAACTGTTTTTCTTTGAAACCAAGATTGAGTTTCTTTGAAAATCGGTTTATAACTAAGCAATTTTAATTAACAAATTTGGTATAACATTTATAAGCGATTTTTAAAGCAGTTTATATTGAAACCATGATGAGTTTCTTTTCAAACTAATTTGTTGCATATGTTATTGTTTAAATCGGATATTGAAACAAAGCTTGTGTTTCTCGGAATCATATATGGTACAAGTTTACATAAACCATGCAGAGTTTATTAGATACCATATTGTTTTAGCAGTTTTTAGCTGTTTTAGTGTTTATATATTCACAAGTTAGCGATGGTAACATAATTTGTGACCTAGTGAATCTTGCGAGCGTGGTGGTGCGCCATTACTAACATGGTTAAATATCATGATGAAATCGATTCATTGAAACCAAGTGGAGTTTCTTTGAAACAAATCTCATAAAATACAAGTTGTTATCTTATTAGATTACTAGAACGTGTTTATTGAAACCAAGATGAGTTTGTTTTAAACAAAATCTGATAATAGAAGTTGTTATCATATTTTGTGGAAAAGTTTCTTTGACTTGTTTAGCTTATTTAAACCAGGTTGAGTTTAATTATAAACTAAATATAGTTCTTGATACTTTATGCATTTGAAAGTAGATCTATAGAAACCTTGTTGAGTTTCTTTGAAAGAGTAAATCTATTTTGAAACCTTGTCGAGTTTCATTGTAGAATTATACCATGTGATGCAGATCTATTAAGATATTGTTAAGGATGATTAACAAAATCATATTACAAATTTGTTTTGTTTCAAAACATTATGTAATATCGATCTTGTTCAATTTTTAATCGAAAGACTTGTTTAAAAGCGGTTTTGTATAATGGATCTTACAAAGCAGTAGTGTTTAAACAAAATTTGATGTTATCGTGTTTGTTAAGAAACACTTTATGATATAGCAAGTTGTTAATTATTCCAAATTTAGTGTTACACTAATAGCGGAATATTAACGAGAATGTTCGAATGTCATGAGTGACATCTAAAAATTGCTCTGAACTTGATGAAAGGAGACCGATACTCGAGTTATGTGTCGGTAGATGCTTTAAAACATTGATTTTATGTGCCATAACTATGGGTTAAATGGCTTGAATGAAATGAAAATTGTTGCCAAGGGATCCGACATTAGAAAATGGTGGATTAACACTTGGGCATCATGTCATGAGTATGATGATAAGAGTTTGGTTAACTCTTTCAAAGTAGCGAAAAATGGAGATGTAATCTATGGGCAACTCTATAACTGCTAATAGCAAGGGAAAAGAAATGTGAAGTTAAAATTCACATGTGGAAAAAGCTTAAATGAACCAACATGTTGTATGTGCGGAGATTCGTAGGAATCTTGTATCCGGATGGTTGCTTAATAAATTTGGCTTTATTTTTATTTTAATCAAATAAAATTGAGTTAACATTGAATATAATTTTGGTGATGCGGGTTATGCCCTTCATTAAATGTTTAAGTGATTTTTTTTTTTTTTTAATAAAAAATGAGTATGAATTCACCTTATTTGATCCTTTGAATGTATAGCATGGCCAACTCGGACATGTTAATTTTAACTCAATCGTTGTTTAATTAGATAAACGAACACGGATTACAAAAGTAAAACTTATGTTGAAGCCAAATTGACAAGATTGTCTTTTCACTCGATTGACCAAAATTAACCGAACCCTTGATTCACATAGTTTTATGTGATTTGGAATCGATACCTACAAAGGTAGCAATTAGGTACATCATCGTAATTGTTGATGGTAGTACAAAATATTGCGACTTTTACTTACTTGAGAGTAAGAATATAGACAAGATTGATCTATAGAAATAAGTTGAGAATCAACTTATTATAGAAAACAAGACGGTTCGAAGTGATATTGGAGGTAAATATGTGTCTTCAGTTCATGTATGTGCTAAACATGGAATAAGATATAAATTTATTGCTCTTTATAAACCACAACATAATTGTTGATAGGAAAGAACTGTGCCTTAAAGATATGGTTATGCCATGTTGTTAAAGTCATGGTTTAAGCCATGGCATGTGGGGAAAGCGGTTTTATTGGCTACTTATCTTTTAGATAAGATCCTCATAAGGAAAAGAAGATAGTTTTATGAACTATGGATGGAAGAAAACCATCCTATAAGTACTACGAATGTGGGGGTGTCTATCTCATGCGACACCCAAGGTTCAAAATATTGGACCTAAAGCGTGGTTTGCATAATTTTGGATATGCTCATAACAGTAGTGCTTATCATTTCTTTGTATGTGATTCGAAGCGATGAATATACACAAAGATACGATAACGAATCAAGGAAAACTTTCATTGTATGAAACCGTGTTTCCTTGATTATTAGAGGAGAATGGATATTCATCTAGGCTTGGTGGTAAGTTGTCCATGATGAGAGGCAACTAAATGATGAAGTCCTTCATGATGAGAGACATCAAGATGATAATGTTGTTAAATAAAGAGACAACAAAGGAGTTGATAACGATCTCCAAGATGAGAGACAAGATCAAATCGAGGAAGAAGAGGTGAACCTAGAAGAAGCAAAAGGGCAAGAACCGAAATCGTTTGGACCCGATTTTGTTTCTTTTATGGTTGAAAATGAACCTACTTCATACCGAGAGGCGGTTACTTCCTCGGAAGGGCCTCGATGGAAAGAAGCCATTAAAAGTGAAATAGATTCTATTTTACAAAATCATACTTGGGCTGGTGGATTTACCTCCGGTTATAAACCACTAGGCTATAAATGGATCTTCAAGAAGAAGATGAAAGCCGATGGCACCATTGACAAGTATAAAGCAAGATTAGTAATAAAAGGATTTAGACAACGAGAAGGTCTTGATTATTTTGATACATATTTTCTTGTTACGCGAATAACCTCGATTAGGATGATACTTGATATTGCCGCTTTAAGAAATTTGGAAGTTCACCAAATAGATGTGAAAACGGCATTTCTAAACGGAGATTTAGAAGAAGAAATCTACATGAAGCAACCCGAGGGTTTCATGGCTCCTGGACAAGAGAACAAAGTTTGTAGGCTTGTTAAGTCATTATATGACTTAAAGCAAGCTCCCAAACAATGACATCATTTTTTTTTTCTTTCACGTCATGTCAGAACGTGGATTTAAAAAATAACGGATGTTTGTGAAAAGAAATAATTGTTGGTATATATGTAATCATGTGTCTATACATAGATGGAGTCAAGATTTGACATGAACTACATTGGCTGCTCGATATGGTTCTTGGAACTAAGATCATATGAAACCAAATGGATTTGTTTTGAAGTCAAAAAACACTATAAGGACAATATTCTTCAGAGTTTCAATGTGGGGGATTCCGGCCTAGCTAGAACTCCAATGACATATTTTAAATCTATTTATAATAGAGGTAGAGGTGTTGCCTATTTTGAATACTCAGAGAATATTGGGCGTCTTATGTGTCTAATGACGTGTGTAATGTGTAATAGAGGTAGAGGTGTTGCCTATTTTGAATACTCAGAGAATATTGGGCGTCTTATGTGTCTAATGACGTGTGTAAGACTTGATTTAGAAGTTAAAATCAAGTTAAGTAAATATACCATTAATTCAAGTGATGACTATTTGAATAGTATTACACAAGTACTATGATACTTACGATATTGCATTTTGGAAGATATCCAGCGCTATCTAATGATAGAGTAATGCAAATATGGATTCTTACATAAAAATCTAGATCCACTAGAGTGGATGTATTGACTCTACGATGGGAAGCGTGTCTTGGAAATCTTGAAAGTATTTCAAGCGAGACTTTTATAGCTAAATCTATGGTGGAATTTGAATTTATCATTTGAAATAAATTTATAGAATATGTGGATATCTGCGTTAATTAGTAGAGGACATACCAAGATGGCGTAAACCGTGACGACCATCTATATAAGTGTGATAGTCAATTGGAAATTGACATAGCTCATATCACAATGTAAAAGCGGTGAAGTCAAGACATATCCATCATAGGCGTTGATTGGTGCGACAACTACTCTCAACTAGAGTTATCAATATTGACTCGTAAAGTCAATAGATAACATCGCGGATCCGCTACGAAAACTTAAGCGAGAGTTAGTTAGTAAGTCGTCTAAAGGAATGGGACTAAAGCCCTTAAAGGAATGAGTTTATATGAAGGAAAACCTAACCCAGTTGTTGGAGATCCCAAGATCCGGGTTCAATAGGACAACCTAATCATATAAATGTGGGGAAGTCACGTCAATATGGGGAGTTACTTAACATTGTAACTTCCTAGTCCATTCCTATAACAAATGTGACTTGTTGAGAGGTTAAACATATGGCTTTAATGGTTGAGGATGAAATCACAAAGCATAATGATTCAAGATGAAATCACAAAACATATGTTTTAATGATTCAAGGCAAATCACCTATGTGAGAGAGAAGTGGGGTCGCTTTGAAGGGAATTGTGGGCGCAAATCCTAAGAGCTCTTGCAGAACTGTGCTAGTGTTCATGACCATAACAAACATGACTATGAGGACTTGACAATGTCGGGAGAGTCTTGTGTGAAGTGTAATGTCGTCTCACGTAAGCAGAGGGTGAGTTCAAGGACATCAGCGCTCTACTACGGATCTAGGAGACTAAGTGCATCTCACAAGGGAAGGTTCAAAGGTCACACCTATCCTTTGCAAGATTCAACTATTAGAATTTCATCGTAATTTTTGTGTATTACGACCGATCTCCATTCATGTGGGGGATTGTTGGAAAATTGGTTGGCAAAGTGACTTTTGACCAACTTTGGACACAATTATCTATATGTATATGTCACATATATGAGTAATAGTTTGTGGGTTCGCGTTCTCCTCGAAGAGAGCTTATAATAAGCCTTTATGTGTCCAAAATAGAGTTGATGTGAATGAGATATCGGGTCTCAAAGTTAGGCATTGATTACCATGCCTAAAGAGGAAAAGTAGTTTATTTTCAATCCCACATCGGTGGGATGAGTAAACTTAGAGGAGTCTATTATGTATAAATAGAGGCCCTAATTCCACAAGTTTTACACACATCAAATTAATAGTTATTATTGATTTCCAACATATACAATCATCTCTTAAGATGAAATTCGAGCGGTTTGTTAAGTCAACGGTCTGACTTCTTGTTTTGGTGTTGTACCACAGAAGCAGACGGCGAATCTGTTTAAGGAAAGCGTGTCAAACACGTGCCTCGACTTTAGTGCTTCTTTGTTGATCTCTATTGGTGATCAAGTAAGTCTTTGACTATTTTATTATTTTATTTAATTATCGTTTATAACACTTTACATTCATTTGTATTTAATTTTTCGTTATTTATTCTTGTTAATTTTATTTATTGTAATTTAGATTTTATTAATAAAATGTAACCGTTTCCTACAAAGTACACATAAATGGTATATCGAATACTAAAAGGTGTGAGTCATCATTGTGATTGCTAATACCTCTTATTCGAGTTTATGTTTTTGATTTTTTCAAGTGGAGTGTGGTATTGATATGTTTATCTTTGCATGTTTTGAAAAGTATGAATCATATCAATCCATTTTAATATAATATGTTATTACTATGAATGCAAGTGCTCAAACACAAGGAAAATGGTGGTAACTTTTCCATGAAAGATATCATCCATTTATTACATTGTCATTTCAAAATCGTGTTTACATTTGGCATCAATCATCCTAGTATTTAAACGATGAATATGTAAACACATAACTAGCAGAGTATGATTCAACATTTAGATAACTTACTAAATTATTTGATAAAAACTACTTCCCACATCGGTTAAAGGATTAAAATTAGTGAGGTGTTACTATCATTTGGATTAATATTATGTGTAAGCTAATACTTTCATTTTGGTTTTTGGTCTCGAGAAACCTCTTCCAAACCTTAAAATTCCAAACCGTGGGGATCGATGTAAATCTTTACACTAAATTGAGTCTAGTCGGGAGCCGATCTAACGCCACACACCAAGCATAAACGTTATTATTTTCTTCCAAACCATAAAACAAACACTTATCTTAGGGGATCGATGTACATCTTTACACTAAATTGAGTCTAGTAGGGATCTAACTCCACACATGAAGCATAAACGTTATTTTTTCTTCCAAACCGTAAAACAAACACTTATCGGGGGATCGATGTACATCTTTGCACTAAATGAAGTCTAGTCGGGAGAGCGATCTAACACCACACGCCAAGCATAAGCGTTAATTTTACGAGAAACAAAAGTTCAAACAAAAAAGGCTAACACCATTATTGTCAACAATACCCAACAACTTACCACCTTAGCGGAACACCCTCTTAAATGCCACAAACGCTTTTAGCTTATTAAAATAGTTAAATAATATGTTTAAGCTCTTTTTAGAGCATACGGTACAATGGTTGTTGGCTCAAGTCGTCACCAGTGGCACAACCCAACGACACTAGACACCATACCGTGGGTTGGCTGGTAGCGGCTTCATGGCGTGACAACTTCACCCCATGTTTATTTTTATTATTTTTATTTTTTATTTATTTTTATTTATTACTATGGCACCACTTTACTCTACGATATCACTTTTTTGCTAGGGAGGGGAGTTTCGGTGTCATAAGTGCTATGGAAAAAAAGTCTTTGAGGTGGCACCGCTTTTTTTTTTCTGACACCACCAGCACCACCTATCAAAAGAATCTTAGTGGAACAATGGTTGTTGGCTCAAGTCGTCACCAATGGCACAACCCAACGACGCTAGATACCATACGGTGGGTTGGCTGGTAGCGGCTGGCGCCGTGGCAACCAGCCCACACCATTTTTTTTATTTTTATTTTTTTCACTTTACTCTACGATATCACTTTTTTGCTAGGGAGGTAGAGCTGGCATAACAGATCCGACCCGACACGACACGAACCTGTTAAGGTCGAACACGAACACGTCACGATAACAAATCGTGTCATTTTTTTCGAACACGAACACGATACGAACATTAACAGGTTACACGACACGAACCTGTTAAGGGACCTGTTAACAAAAATACTAAATTTATACATGATCTGTTTCAGTAACTTGATCAGTTTCAATAACTTGGTTCAATAAGCTTGAAACACAAACTGATTTCATCTATTTTTATAACAGGAATAAACAGATTTTGACTAGTCGTTTAATCCCACACAAACCAAAATAAGCAAAAATCAATATTAAGCACTACTTCAGCCAATAAGCCAATCGGTTATAATAAGTAAAATATACCACACAAGTTTTGATTTCTAACATCAGCCAATTCAATCTCGAATATCCTTAATAGATTGGTAACATAAAAAAATTATAAGTCATCCGATTCATTTATCCAATAATCAAACCAACAGCTTTTATCAAAAATTAATAACATAATAAACCAAAGAATCAAATGGAAACCTTACAACAAGAGGAAGAATTGATCGGTAGGAAAACAAAGCGAAACCAATACAAATCAACAAACCCGAATCCAAGCAAGAACCACCAAGTACTCTTTATGATTTTTGATACAAGTGTGGTGTCATTCATGTGGATCGGTGGTATTTAAAAGAAAATAAATAGATGCTTTGACTCATCCATTCCTGGATCGATTGTGGTGCCTTCCATCTTGGGGAAAAGTAGCAATCCATCCTCCTCTTCTAAGTGGTCTCGTAAACCTTGTGGAAAGAAGGAAAGCGAGAAAAAAAACGAGATCGATCTCTCTTTTATTTATCTTGTTTGACCTTCTAGTGATGTCGATCCATGGCTATTCGAAGTGGATGATGTTGTTTTAGAGGTAAGGAAAGATGGGTGAGACTTTGCCGTAAGAAGAAGATGAAGGGGAGGGCGCAAAAAGAGTAAGTGTTTTAGGGTTTATTTTGAACATATATATATATATATATATATATATATATATATATATATATATATATATATATATATATATATATATATATATATATATATATATATATATATATGTCTTAACGTGTGTCTCTTAACGGTCGGTCCGGACTGTTAAGATCTGGCTGATAATTTTATTAGGTGTCTAACAGTGCAGGGTCCGGACTGTTAAGACCCGACACGAAACAGCAGTAGGCGGGTCGTATCGTGTCGTGTTAATGTGTCCGTGTTGAAATTGCCTCTATAGGGAGGGAGTTTCGATGTCATAAGCAGATCTGCGTGCTATGGAAAAAGTCTTGAGGTGGCACCGCTTTTCTGACACCACCACCCACACCACCTATCACAAGAATCTTAGCGGAACACCCTCTTAAATGTGACAAACTGCTTATTTGATAATTGCATTAATTAATGCATTTCGTTAAGGCACATGAAAATTCAAACACTATTTCCTACATTGCGTTTTGTTACGAGTGATGGACAATGACTCAGGAGTATTTTGCTAGACGTATTTATTGCATTGTTACTTCATAATCTTATTAAAAGTTGGCATCATTTATCATAGTAGCTTCAATTCGTTGAGAGTTAACAATAAATAAGCTATTTCTTGTGGGATGGAAAATGACTAGTGCCAAAAAATCCAAGATCGGGGTGTTCCGCTAATCTACACATTTTGTGGAATAAGTAAACACGTAGATATGGTATAGAATCTTTGAAAATGCATGGTCGACATTTATATGCGTGTAGCAGTCGACCTTGTCACATCGGTTTTCTCTCTCCGACGACCTAGTTGCCACAGTAGTGACTTGAGTTTTTTTTTTTTTTTTTTTTTTTTTTTTTAATTCAAATATTTTGAAAACAAAATTAAACTTCATTAATAAAAATACTTAACATTACGAATAATTTAAAACTTAAACTAATAAAGCGTGACGTTACAATACTTATTAAAAGCGAAACTAATAATCTAAGTTGTAACGTTCTTTAATTGCCGCACTTAAGTTGTTGAAGTTCTTGTAGTTGTCTTCGGGCATACTTGGGTCGAGATGTGTATGAAAATTAAATCTTGCGTCCGGTTTGATTGTCTTTGTCAATGTCTGCTGAGCGGCGTTGAGCTCAAGTTTCTCCCTTTTGAACTCCTCGACTCGCCTTGCCCTCGCCTCTGCAAGCTCCAACTCTTTTTGCTTCAACTTTATGTATTCCTCTTCCATATTCTTGTTTTTTTCCTTACTTGAATGCTTGAACTTGAAAAAGTTCTTGGCCATCGTAGTAACAAATGATGTTGGTGGCTTGGGTGCTTTCTTCTTGGCTACGTCACGACCTTTTGGTTGTGATTCTCGAGTCTCGTCCTCTTTAGGATCATCCACGTCTTGGGGATTAAAAGGGCCTTTTGTTGACCCCGAGGTGGTTTCCGAAGTCTTGGATTTCTTCCGACTATTCGGGGTAAAAGCAAGCATCTCAACAGTTTTCCAAGCATAATGCTTCCTTAAAACTTTTCAACACTCCTTCAACGTAAACTCATGCTTGTGAATCACACGGTACTCGTTACAAGCCTTTTCATAGTCATCTTCATCATTCTCACCGCTTCCGTGATTCTTCTTGATATTATCCATATTTGCACAAAAGAAACCAACCCAAGAACAAATCCTACCCTTCCATTTGGTCGTTATGGAGTCGTAGGTTCTTGTTGAACCAGTTTCTTTTTCAAAGTACAATATCAGCTCATCCCAAAACCCATTCCGGTTGATAGCGTTCCCTCTAGCCGAATTTTCCGACACATGTATCCAAGCTTTAAAAAGCGCGACCTCTTCCTCTTTTTTCCATGGTTCGGCAATTTGTTTGCAACATTCTTGCCCTTCTCCTTTGTAGCCCGTTTTGAACCCTTCTTTGATTTGACGGGTGACTTCTCTTCGATATCGTCTTCAATACGAATAGAACCGTGCCCCGAACCTTGGCCCATCGAAGCATCTTGAGTCGGGTATTGTTGAGACGTGTAGTTTTGAAGAAGGAATTCCATAAAATGATCAAAATCCATATCAAAATTAACACCATGAAGCGGTGAAAACGATTGATTAGGTTGGGAAGATTGGGAGAAATCCATGTTAGGATGATATGACGACCCGCTTGGTGATTGGTTTTGATTTATACTAGGACGACCCGATGGGAAATATAGATTGACGTAAAATGGGTTTTGATTTTGGTTGGGTTGTGGTAGTTGTGTTTCATATTCAAAACGGTGCTCAACGGCGAATACCCGATTTTGTGGTGGTGTTACGGTTAATTCAAGCGGTGGATCCGTGAAAATTCAAGTTCGGGAATTTTGGAGAAATCGGAATCGTCGGTTTTTTTGATATGGGAGTCTTTCTTTGTGACATGATGAATATTGAGGAGAAGTTGTTTGAATTGTGTTTGAAATTGTGTGTTTAAAAGTGTGTTTAAGGTTGGTATTTATAATTTTGTAAAAGTGGTAAAGTTGTTTTGTTTTTATTTTTTGCTTGTTTTAATTTTTTTAATCTAAACGGTTGGATTTTGTACACTTTTTGTTGCTTTGAATTTGGTCGGGTAGACAAACTAGTTAAGTGCCTTCCTCCTCTCAACCGAACACAACCGAACACCCACAATAGAGGCAACCGGTGGTAACCGATACTCAACCGAGTGGGTTCACCTCCCCCGTGACTAGCCTAAATATGATAAAATCCGCATCCCACATTGCTTGAAATATTGAAACGTGTTTGGCTTGTATATTGCGGTATATAGGGATGGGCTTGTCAAGATTAAGATAATATGTTTAAGAGATCTTATCAGCTTTATTAATATGAAAATTTAATGAAAAGGATTTGATGTCTCAAAAATCTATATAAATTCTAGACTTTTTATTCTCAATACGAAAAACTTATTTAACATCTAAATAAAGTCATCGATCATGCACTTGCGTTCCATTTTCTTGAACCTACAGTATTGAAACCACCATTGTTGCAAAAAACTGATTGAAGTGATATGAAATTGCATCATTATTCTAAGTTATGTAATGTGATGTCGTGTGAGAAACTTACACATTCTTAGTAAAAGTTATAATATTTCTGCCTCTCAACAAATATACAAGCTAATTGGTGAGTTTGATGTATATCAAACATACAATTTATCTTACTAATGTTGATCTAATAAAGATATGGGAAAATGATCCCTGCTGTTGGCTGCAGGGATCTTACCTGCTGCAAGGACATAAAATAAGGACCAATTATGTTAAGTTAAAAATATTGAAGGGTGAAAAATGTAAATTGTAAAATTGTTTTTCTTTTAGCGGCGAGATATATTGGGTTCTTTTATAGCAGCGATGATTTGCCGATATGGGAAAATGATCCATGTTGTTGACGTGTTACTAACCGATCAATATTGTTATCAATACTTTTGAAGTTTCTCCAATATGCCTAAAGTTAAGTTTAAAGTTAACATAAGTATATAACTATCACAAGTCATATATATTAAAAAGTGCTTATTGGCTTAAACGCCTTGTTTACCTGTTTTAATAAGCTAATAAGCACTGTTTGATTTGTATAATGAAGCCAGTCAAAGATTGCTTTCCAAATCGCCAAAGAGCAATGAAATTATACAAATCAAAACAAGGTGATATTGAGTTTGTAGTTTGAATAAAACAAGTTACCATTATGAATGAAGAATGTACCATGAAAATGGTAGAGATTTTTCAAGAATAAATCTCTATTGAGTTTGTAGTTTGAATAAATCCATTTATTGCATTTGTCACTTCATAATTGTATACGAACTTGCATCGATTATTATAGTAACTTGATTCTTCGAGATGAATGATGAATACGTACACCTAAATGGTATCAAATACTAAAATGGCTTTGGCTTAGTATAACATAAAGGTTGTCAAACACACCTACCATAGTACACTAAACATTACTCCTCCAATAAATTCACAACCACCTCATTATCTAGTCTAGGTTATAAACTTAACTTCACAAGCTCATTATCAAAAAATCTAGGCAAAACCACTTCTTCCTCATATTTGGATGTTTGATACAATTTTTCAACCCATGAATTTTGTCCATAAAAGATGGGTGTGGCATGTACCATGGCGATTATGTTGTCATGTCTTCATTATTAAAATAGGTGGTCTTGGAACTAAAGGTAAAATCTAATTACTTTCTTCTAGTGGTTCATGTTGCAACTTTTTATAATTTGCTTTGTCTTTCACAATCATACTAATGTAAAATAGTACTTGAGGAACTTGTAACATAATATGACTATATATCTTAAATAGCCAAATATTGTTTTTTTTGCTAACTATGGGTAATGGATTACGGGAACTAGTTTGGAGATTTTTTTTTTGTTATGTTTAATTTTTCTTTGAAATATTGCTCGCAAAAATGACGTTAATTATAGTAGTTTATCGACTTGGTTCGGTTTTTAGGCGTCAAACAAGATATGTTAAATACAATCCATAAAACATAAGAAATTAATGAGTAGAAAGTTATAATAATCTCTTTGATTTATAAGAGTTCATACTAGAACATGATTCAAATATGTTTGACACTAATGACATCTCGATTTCACAAACCCTCTTTAATAACACTTTATGTGCTCGTATGAGAAACAAAGCGGGCGTGTGAAGACTCATGTAATTATTTCAACATAGTTAAATATGAATAATCTATTATTGTAATTTTGTTGTTGCTCTCATATTTTGTGATAGGTTAATAACCTTTAAAGCTACTACACATCAAAATCTCGGTTATGCGTATGGTAAAAATACCTTTTTAGGCATTAATGTTGACGTTTTTGTCTTGTTTAATTATTATGACCTATTATGACCATTTAAGCCTTCAGAATTTTTTGAAATACTTTTTTGAAAAAAAATTTTCCAAATTTCTTTTTCGAAATACTTTTTTGAAATTTTGTACCAAAATTATTTTTTCTGAATTTTTTAAATTAAATTTTTTTTTTTTAATTTTTTTCGACGACAAGGGCGAGGCGCGATTGTGCAAGTCTAGGGGTTAGTATATCGTAGTAATCTTTATGTTTATTTATAATACCCTACTCTAATTCATTTTATTCTTGTGAAAACACGATGCACGCATTATTGGTTTGGGGCTAGTTGAAAAGAGCGAGGTGGAACTTCAACGGTAGTGCGGCTCCACCGTCACGGTGTGACATCATCTACATCACTACTTGATCTTTGGTTACGATAAAGGGTAAAACAAATCTTCTTAAATTTAAAAATTGTTTTTTCGTGTCATAATTTTCTTTTTCTTTCATCGAAAGACTATTATTAGATGCGAGGACGTTGACGGGAGGCTCCACTTGATCCTTTGTGTGCTCATAGTCGGATCTGACCTTGAAGATGGGGTTGACTATTGGATTTGTCGAACTCTTGGGCGTTAGTTATAGAGAAGGCGGCTATTTTAGAGTTGAGAGAAATGTTCCTAATGATAACTTGAATGCAGTGGTATCGCTGAAAATGTTACTATCGAAGAATACATGGTCACTGGTGCTTATGACCGTAAGTAATTTTACCCATACAAGCCTACTTATTCGATGGTGAAATAGGCTCTCCATAAAAACTTTGAAGATGTATATAAAGTTTAGACTTTTAATACTTGGTGTAAAAATAATGTAATTTTTTAACATGTAAATTGAATATTTTCTTTATCTAGTATTTAAAATCCATTAAATATAGAATAAATTTTGATAAAAACACGTTACTACTGTGAATGCAACACAAGGAAAATGGTGGTACTATTTTACCATCAAAAGATATCGACCATTTATTGCATTGTCATTTCAAATTAGTGTTTAAGTTTGGCATCAATCATCCTTGTATTTAAGCGATGAATAAGTATTATTAAGTAAACACATGACTAGCATAGAGTATGAATCAACCATTTAGATAACTTACTAATTTATTTGATAAAACTACATCCCACATCGCTTGAAGAATCAAACACACCTACCATAGTACACTAAACATTACTCTTCCAATAAATTCACAACATCCTCATTATCTAGTCTAGGTTATAAACTTAACTTCACAAGCTCATTATCAAAAGACCTAAGCAAACCCACTTCTTCCTCATATTTGGATGTTTGATACAATTTTCAACCCATGAATTTTGTTCACAAAAGATGGGTGTGGCATGTACCATAGCAATTGTGTTGTCATATCTTCATTATTAAAATAGATGGTCCGAGGCCCAAGGTAAAATCTAATTACTTTCTTACAGTGGTTCATGTTACAACTTTTTATAATTTACTTTGTCTTTCACAATCATACTAACGTAAAATAGTGCTTGATGAACTTGTAACATAATATGACTATATATCTTAAATAGCCAAAGCGTTGTTTTTTTTTTTTTTTTTTTTTTTTTTTTGTCTAACCATGGGTAATGGGTTACGTGGAACTAGTTTGGAGATTTTTTTTTTTTTTTTTTTTTTTTTTTTTTTTGTTATGTTTAATTTTCTTTGAAATATTGGTGCATAAAATGATGTTTATGAGTTGTTTGTCGACTTGGTTCAATTTTGGGCGTCAAACAAGATATCTTAAATACAATCCATAAAACATAAGAAATTAATGAGTAGAAAGTTATAATAATCTCTTTGACTTATAAGAGTTCATACTAGAACATGATTCAAATATGTTTGATGACACTAATGACATCTCAGTTTCACGTTTACTTTCAAGTCGTATCATACTTCATCAAGCATCCATCGAAACCCTCTTTAATAACACTTTATGTGCTCGTATGAGAAACAAAGCGGGCCTAATGAAGAATACTGTAATTATTTCAACATAGTTAAATATGAATAATCTATTATTGTAATTTTGTTGTTGTTGCTCTCATATTTTGTGATCTATCCTTTATGAAAATAAACCTTCACTTATAGTCTAAGTTTCACGGGGACGGAAGCGAGACGAGGCAGGGACGGAGTGCGAGTGCAGGAAGCAGCGGCGTTTTAAAATTCAAAAAGTGCGGAGGAAGCGTCTATGTGTTTTATAATATTTTAGTATATGACAAATTGTCTTCCAAAAAAATATTACACAACGTTCAAAAATTCAAACAAATATTACTAATAATCATCAAGCAGAATTTTATATTAGATAGGTGGCATGATAGTGTGAAGAAATTCCCGATTTAATGTTATTTCAATTGTTGAAAGACTTGTTATTATGAATAAAAACAATTAAATATGTAAAGTTTAAAAAATAGAAAAGATTACATACTTATTTATTTTTTACTAGAATACAACTTACAAAGAAAAAAGATGATTAGCATATATACTAAGTTTACAATATCTACTAAGAGTTTGTGAAAAATAAAATGAGAGGAAACTTTATAATAAGAAAAAAAGGGAACAAAATAGTGAAATATGCTAAACTTAAAAAGTAATATTAAGTTAAGATCACATAGGACCAAATTTATTTATAAAAAAAAGGTAGTTACTTTCTCATTTTCTATGCATCACGTGATCAAACAAGAAGAGAGTCTTCTTCATTTAATATCTCTTTCTTGATCATTTCTTTTTCGTTTTCATTTCTTCTTAAGACGAGTGTATTTTTCGATGATATACTTTCTTCTCCGTCATAGGAAAAGTGACTTTTGGGCAGGAAACTTATTTCCTCAAATGTTTCCTAGATAAGGATCGGCGTACCTCGGTTGAAAAGCGTGTCAACTTTCTCCGGGAGCGTTTCCCAGCGTTGCGTTGCGTTTCCGCGTTTCCGTTTTCGGGCGTTTCGGATACGTGATGCGTCATCTCGATGGCGTTCCGTGTATCCTAGCTTATAGTCAAGTTTGGATACGAATATATGATACATCGTATCTTGGTTGAGTAGTTGCTGCTTCCTCGCCTACCCGATAGTTTTTAGTCAAAATCATGGATGTTTCTATTATCAATTCTTGTTAAATATTATCATGGATGTTTCTGTTATCAATTCCTATTAAATATTATCGGTTTATATTGAACGTTTGTGTTACCAACCATACCATGAACTCCTTATTTGAACCATCTCGAGTTCTCTTTCGCAATCGAGTTCTCCGTTTCACTTTTTGAGTCTTTGGTTTTCCTTTATATATAGTACATAGGAGGCGGGTAGCATGTGGCGATTAATAGAATGGATCTCGAAGAGCATGATTCAGCCGGTTTGTATGGGTTTCAGCGGGTAATCTGCAGGATGGGTTTAGCGGGTGGCGATCTGGGTTCCGTTAAACAAATCGGGTCCGGTTGTAAAAATATCGATAATTTGTATTTGTGATGTAAGGATATATTTATTAATGCAGTGTTTAAAGTGTTTTGTTAATGCTCAATTGTTGAGTAGTTTTAACAAAGTTTTCTCCATAGCATAAGGCGTTGTTTCTCGGGTTCTATTTCATAAGCTGGTGGCTTATTTCGCCTCTTAAAAACAACACTACACTTGCACCTTAATAATCCCGAAATACAAAACGGCACTTTAAATAAAAGTGCGAGTTTAAAGACAGCGCAATCCCCCAATTAATTAACGTTCAATTCCCAGTTTCAAAACCCTCTCCATCCAAAGCAATCACACAAATCTCCAATGGATCTACTGAAAATGAGTTAAACAACGAGAAAAAGTGCTTATCGATTATCGATTCAGGTTGCTTTACTACTATTGGCGTTGATGGCAATGGCGATAGTCGAAGATACATTACTATCAATCAACAAAATTACGGTGAGTTTATGTCGGATCTTTTAAGTAAAGTTTGGAGTGATAATATCTTCTTGAATATTATGGTTGGATTGAACTTTCTACATACTCACTGATGAAACCTACTTCTCCGCCACTAATTAGGTAAATTCAACTTTTATATTAACGTTGTCACGATGGTTTGAGCTTTTGAGATTGGTCTTGCGGAGAGGGACCTAAATTTTTGACACTATTTTTTCGGGTTATGGGGTTATTGGTCTACGTTGGGAAAACCTAGTTTACATAAGCTTAAAATCGGATACCACACATTAGGCTAGGAAGCACTAGCGATTTGTGACCAACGATGATCGAGCCAATGGGCGAAGTATAGCCATTTTGCTATCTTCCACGAATCGAGGGAGGTTTTGTTGGATTAAAGGGCCTCATGTTGTTGCATCGATGAAAAAGAGGTATTGTTTTATTTGAGCGTTAAACACATAGCCAAACTCCCAAATGTGGGGTGACATGCGTGGACTTCTAGACAGCTCCCTTTCGAGACCATCATGGCAATGGCGGGAGTGAAACAAAGGCTGTTGACCAGGCGTTGACGGTTTGCTCCGTCGCGTGTGCGCTCGCCCGGCCATGCGGCGTGGGAACATGGAGGCTCAAGGCGTCGAAGTGTAACATGTTCGACAGGCGTCGCGACCACGAATGGTCTTTTGTTGGTTATTCGGCGTGTGCGGAAAGGGGCGTGACATGCCAGCGTTGAGGGCGGCTGGTATTGATGGGCGTTCAGGCAAGGCAATCTCTTTCCATCCGCGACCGGTTAACGTTGATTGAATCAACAAGCTCTCCCAGACGGCGAAGCGATAACAAAATGGTACTCGCTTGATGACTGAATCATCGATCATGCGGTGTGGTGATCTAAGCGTCCAACTGGCGCAATGACGACTTCATCAGACTCGTGGCAGGTCAAAAATGGTCGCGAAGCGGGTCAACGCCTGGCGCGATGGCAAACTCAAAACAATATAGTTGAGACTACGGTGAGGGAGAATAGGCTGCCGTGTCGTTAACAAAAGGTCTAATCGCTCCTCAGCGGTGTCCATCTTCCAGGCTGCAAAGATGTCGTGAAACATCATGTTGCTCATTGATGGCGCGTATCGCCGACCGTCGACCACCATCGGCGTCGATATGGCTAAGCACCGCAAACTAAACCATCGATAAACACTTTTACATTGTTCTGTCGTTTTGTGGTGACGGTGCACTGAATTGCATTTGAAATGGAAGGGATGTTGGGGACGGATTACCGGCTCTGTGCTCGGGTCGTTATCATTGTATTTAGGTGATGATGTTGCTTTATGAGGTATAAATAAACCGTGAACTGATGAAATAGTGAAGAACAAATGGCTCTGCTGTGGAAGCAACTTGTTAAAACTGCTAAACGATGAAGCGTTATGATAACTGACACTGGGTCGGTAAATGTGTCCATTACGTGGCGGATGCAAATGACGTTGTTTTACTGGCAGGACGGACGATGCAATGGAGGGCAGGATCATCACCCGTTAAACCGTCGGAGATGACCGTTGAAGCACATCCACAACCGGAATCATTCAGTCTCAGCTGGATAATGCGCCGCGCCACTGTAGGGAAAAACCAAGAAATCAAGAGTGGTGAACTGTTGTGACTGTTGATAGTGGATGGTTCAAGTGGTGGTCGTGGGATGGTTGACCTGGTGTTGTACAAGCGATATGTTAATAAATTGATAATGAAACATCCATGATAATGTTAATGTGGGGTGATAAGGCATCCATGATGTTGTTAAACTATCGGCGCTCAAGGTATTTAACAATCCTCAATCGACAATGTCATGTATCTATCTGTTTATGAGCCATGATGAGGTCCTCTGGGCTACAATGCTTATTCGATATTTGCATTTCGTTACGGCGTCCAAACACTATTTCTTACATTGTGTTTCGTTACGCAGATTATTCACTTATGCTATATTCCTAAAACTTTCAAATGTTGTTTCAAATATAAAATATAAAAAGCAAACATAATCAACATATAATGCAATTTAACTGTTAGTACAAGAATATTAGGATCATACAAATTAAAATAGTTGTATCTAAACTTGGCATTAGTTATCCTAGTAGCTTACTAAAGTTATATCATATAATTTACATCCCACATTGGTAGAGGAACTGAAATGCTCTTAGGCTTATATGATTAACATAGTGTTTTCCAAATGGTCTTTGAAATCGTTGAATAGAAAATTTAACGATTTTTGTTATATATTGAGCATACATTCTTGACTTACAAATGATTTTGACTTATATACCATGGTGTATAGGGATAATTGTCTTAAGATTACAAAAAGTAACCTTACCCAGACCTTGAGTTTTCAAGATCTTGAAGCCAAATCTTTTAAATCTCTGTCGTTATTATTAATGCAAGAAAAAGGTACGTTGCTTTTTGAGTATGTTCAGTTTTCGACAAGGCTATGAGATGGTGATAACTGAGTTGCGTTTAAAGATTGACAGGATACGTTTTTTCTTTATCTGCTTTGGGAATAGAAGTTTGGTGGTAGCGTGTTTATCAGTGAAGTGTGATTTAGGTTTAGGTCAATATATGAATGTGTTATTATTATACCGGTTCTCATGTTTATGGACCTGGTATAACTCTTTTGATTATGGGGCTAAAATATACTCAGCTATAGTTGGACTGGGCCGTGTATTCATACATGGACTTGAGGCTTTGGATTTACCTTTGATTGTGGACTGACGTGGTATGCAACACGTGCTGTAAAATTTTGTCATCCGATTTTTGATACAAAATTTGATAATTGTTGATTTTGAAAGGTATTTTTGGTATGGTATAATTTTCACGGAGGATACATAATTCACAGCTTCTGAATTTGTGAAAAATGACTACGGGGTTTTATGCGGTATTATTGATGCGGAATTGAGTGACGTTTGGGTGATCTACTTTGCTCTTTGAGGCGATGGTTGGTTGGATGTATATACCGAGATAAACTTTGTTGGAACACATTATGAGGGTGACAATACGGTTATAGCGATGTAAGGAGTTACGTTGTAGTGCTCGCGGTGTGTAACCGTGGCAAAGGAGATACTTGTAGTCTTTCCGGTGTCGCGCGGCGTTGTGGCTTGTTCAAAATTTAGAACAAGCGATGAAGTATAAAGTTGGGATGTTTACTTCCTTTTCAAGTTAGTCGTGTCGAGTTTTCTCCCGTATGTGGTCATTACAATTAGCGGTTGAATTTAAAGGAGGTTGATTTAAGGTTGGTTTGAAAGTATATTGAGAGTATATTTTGCGACATATTCTCCACGCAATTTTGATCAAGCTATGATGTTAGAATTGCATCAAAAGGTAATTAGGCATGTACATAACATTATGATGATTCGATAGCTTTCATGACCATCGGGAGGGAGAAGTTGGTGTTTTCATCTTGGTGATTGGATTACGAAGGGTGTGCTTAAGGCGAAGAGGATAGTGTATGTGTACACGGGGGCTTTTTACGACTTGGATGCAATACTAAGTGAGTTATGTTGTTATGATGTTCCCGAGCGACAACCATTGTACGATCGAGGTTTACTTTCTCGCGCGTGTTGGAAGAGTGTTGTTAGGTTCGTGAGGGGCGAGGAAAAAGGCTCAGCTAGTTAGGAGGAGTAATAACTTCTTCAGACCCGTTCTTGTTGTTGAGTTCGAGAGCTACAGAATTTGTGCGTCGATTGCCCGAGATCGAAAATGCGAGATATGGTGGGAAGAGAACTTGAGTTTCCTCGATATTTAGACTACGAGGACTCTGCGCTTCAACAAAGTCAACATTGTTCATTACTGTTGTAATTTACTGTTATTGTGTTGCATAGGTCTCATTGTAACCATTCACGTGTGGCCATATCTAAGGAGATTGTTAGCCTCGCTTTTTATAAAGATAACGTCATGCGATGAATTGGACTAAATCGTAGTATACTTTGCCCGTAGGGTCTAGTATTGTTTAAGTGGCAAAGTAGTGGTTTGTTGAGCTATAAATACCCTCATGACTTCTCCATGAGGGGTGAGGTGAAAGCATTAGGTGTGTTTATTTCTTGTTTCAATAAAACTTATCTTGTGTTTTCTTATCCTCCTACTCTGCCGAAGATGAATACTTTCATCTTGATCATAACCCGACCTCCAGAACCATAAATCTTATGTTCAGCGATCCTAACAGATCTTCGATATGTTATTGGCTCTGTCGATCGGGACAATAGAATTGATGGGGCTTATATCATTTGAAATATATATAGACTTCTTAACTAATCGTTCTAAAACTTTGTGTAAAATGTTATAAATATAATGAACAATAATATGAACACAAGAACAAGAGACATAAGCCTAATGGGTCGGGGCTAGTAAGCTAAGAGTGAATAGACATAAGCCATTACTATTAAATTACAACACTCTCGCGTTGTCAGATCGGACAATAGAATTGATGAGGGCTTATGTCATTTGAAAAATATATATAGACTCTTAACTTTTAATGGTTCTAAAACTTTGTGTAAAATGTTATAAATATAATGAACAATAATGTGAACACAAGAACAAAGAGACATAAACCTAATGGATTAGGGCTAGTAAGCTAGGTGAATAGACATAAGCCCGTAATATTAAATTACAACACTCCTCTTGGATATTCACCGTTATCATTATCCTCCTATACGCCTCATTAAAAACCTTATCAAAACCGGTGGGATAAAAAAACTTGATGAAGGGGAGAAAGAGTGCGATGCGCGTAATGCTCATCCTCGATTCAATGTATATCTTTCAGCCTAGAATATTATTATCTTCGAGCGATTGCTAACCAACACTTGCACAAGCAAATATTTTGTAATAAATCCATCGAATCATTGATGTTAAGAATATGTCCTTCAAAGATGACAAATTATATGTGAAGCTTACAACCCAATATCAATGCGTTGGTTGGAAAACATACATTGCTAATACAAAAATCATCAGAGAAAATACACTCTCTTTGGCCAGCGTATTAATTAATAAAACCCTGAGTTACACTTATGTATGTGTGGTGCCAGGACCAATCATTTTATAAAGACATGTGCAAAATAATTCATATAATAATATACGTCCAAATGATTTTATCCATATAAGGATTCATTCAATTTGATCAAGTAGAGTTCATGAGAAATTTAATAATTACCGAGAAGTTAAAGTTGTGAGACAATTTAAATGCTTCTAATAAAAATTCATTTAGAGGAAATTAAGCGCTTCTGAGAGCATTATGTGCCATAAAATATCAATAAGATATTTACATCCACCATGGGACAATATTTCTTTTAATAATCCGCTTCATGTTTTTGTGAATTTATTTATTCACAATTCATGCTAAAGGATGTAACTTCGAGCTTTGTGCATAACATGCCGATGTATATTCAATAATTTTACACAATCATGTGTATGGACTTCATGTCTGAATGCTTCTAAATATTTTCACAGTTGCATTTTTCATGTTAGCCAATCATTACGTTGGCGCACTTTTGAATAATAATTTATTTTATGATCCTCGTTATGCATAATACCAAGCGCTATATTGTGTCATAAACAAATTTATGCAACATGCGTTTTGTTTCAATTCCATATGATTTTGACATCATAGAATTAGTGAAATCTAATTAGCTATTTCGAGGCTCGCTTTGCAACCTTCATGTCTAGTGTCTTCTATGAGACTATCATGGGTCTTTTATACTCAACAACCATCTTGTTTTCATGCTCTATATTTTTCATCGAGGATTTTATTTGAATTGATTTTCACCATGCTCGAGGCATGTCATAATAAAATAATGTCCTTGAGTGACAACTTCTAAATAGAGCATGAGTAGTCGAAATATTATTTTCGCCAATGTTTATTTATGGCTATTAGATTATCTATTGAATAATCAATTCATCAAAAATTTCTTCGAGGATCAATGTAATATGATAATTCATTCTAATTTGCGCTACTTCTCTCATCCTGAAGGAATTATCCATCTTCTATATCCCGTATACGTGCATTTAGGTGGAGTAATTTGCACACAAAAAACAATAATGGGATATGTTTGGTTTATAACCAAAACCAATTATAAAAGGGAGGATTTATAATAACATATTGGCATGATGCTAATTTTGTTGTTGTGCATATTATAATATGGCCCCATACAACAACACAAGTTTTTCTCTCAATTTCATTTCATAATTTAGAAGTAATTCATCGCATTTTCATGATGAAATACTTACTCTGGAATGTTAGGCTCGCATTGAGCTATTAATCATGCAAACTTGAGGTTGCGATTTAATAACCATTTAGACGATACATCGATTTTAAACTCTAAATGGTTCATACAATGGATTTGTATGCTTACATATATCCATTTGTTTTCTTTCCTATTAACATTGAGGAATTTAATCCCCATTCTAGTTGATAGAATAATAATCAACTTTCTTTGAGATATTATAACATTAGATTGAAGAATCCTATTCTTCCATAGCTTTCGCATCATTAATGACTCAGGATGGTGTAACCGGTCATGCCAAACATATTATAATTATTATTGCTCATAAACTTGAGTTTATGGCGTTGATTAGCTTTACTAATCTTTATATAATGCATGTCGAGGAAGATATAAAAGAATATAATGTATCTTTAATACATAACTTCGTTTCTAATGACAATTTTATATTTCTTTTGTGGAGCAAAATGCGCTAGCATAGATTTTTAAATCTATGAATATAGTGTGTAATATCTTTGACACACTTGTATTTCATATACATCACATTGCATTTTTGCATAAATAGCATTTTTTGTTTGCTCCTTTCTTATTGTATTTTCGCCACTACTAGTGGTTTGTCATTGTCATACTTCCTAATTATAAGATTTACCATGATAAATGATCTTTAACCATTTATCGTTACATTATCACATTCACATGAGGGAATAAGGATCTCATATTGATCATTTTATCTCATTCACTGAGGAATGAAGATCTTTATGTTGCAACTTGAGGTTGTCAACCGCCTTTTAACACGATAATATGGAGCAAATTTAGTAACGGGTTTATCGTGTTTGTTCAAACATTCCCATTTATTTTATATCAAAGCATCGTTCTCGATATATAAGTATATTCGAGGCATTAACAATTTCATCGCATTTTTTCTTTTCATCATTCAGATGTACTACTTAATATTGCGAAAAATGTGCTCGCATTTGCAAGAATCTCTTGCTTATGATGGTCAAATCTTTCTTTTATATTTTGACATACATTTAACGGATCTTTTACCATTATATATTTTCTTTTTAATTCAGATCTAACACTGAAATTGTGAGACCAAACTCACTTAGTTTTTTTTTTTTATTTAATGCAACTTGAGGTGCATACAATTATAGCGAGATTTTTGGGAATACTACTTGCTTTTTTGTGGTAATGTATCCTTGAGATCTTACCATAATTTAACGAATCTTTCATCGTTAAGTATTCCCTTTTGATGTCCTCACGAAGAAGACGAGGTTCTCTTTAAAAAATTTACAGTTAAAATAGATCTTAACATCAAAAATCCACACAAATATTAGGAACAAAAAAAAATTGATGTTTGAGAACTTCAAATCGGACATGTGAACAAAATCAATATTTCTAACATTTCATTTAACTTATTGAAAAATTAGTACTAACTAAATTTAATCAAGGAACCCATAACAGAAGGCATATCAACTTGGAGCATTCATGTATATCTCACAATTTATTAGCATAGATTCTAACATCTATGAAGATAGTGTGTAATACATTTGACACACTTATTTTTTTTATACATGACATTTTTATTTGTCTGCTCCTATTTTACCACTTGTAGTGATTGGTCATTTTCATATTACTCGACCATATCCATGACCATGATAAATGATCTATAAGCGTGGATCATTAGATTATCACATTCACTTAAGGGAATGAAAATCTTATGTTGATCAGTTCATCACATTCACTTAAGGGAATAGAGATTTATATGTTGATCAATTCATCATATTCACTTAAGGGAATAGAGATCTTTATGTCGATTATTTAATCGACCACGTCCATGATAAATATCATCATCATTGTCACATTCATTTTAAGGAATGGACGAATAGTTGAACTAATTTTATATTTTTCGTCGAAAGCTCATTAGCTTTTCTTTTATATAATATGAGAATTTGACAATATCTCATGATACTTTTCAAACCATGTTCTCGATATCGCTAATATAGAAGCATGTTCGAGACTTTGAAAATAGAGAATGTTTTCTTAAACATCTCTTCATCAGTATCATTTAAATCACAATTTTATTTGTTGAGATCTAACACTAAAAATTGTGAGATTTAACTCGCTTACACTTTTTTTTTTCTTGCAATATGAGGTGCATACAATAGAGCGAGCTTTCAGAAAAAAAAAATACTTTTCTTTTATACCATTTTTTTTCTCAAAACATAACATGAGGTTATGTTATTATGATTCACTTGAGGGAATCATCAAAGCACATTAGGCTTTAAACAAAAATAATCATAACTTGAGGTTATGTTATCGTGATTCACTTGATAGAATCATATTTGAACATTTTAACAATAACTTGAGGTTATTGTATTTTCATTTTATAATCATAATAGAACTTGAGGTTCTATAATAATCATAACATGAGGTTATGATATCTTTTGAGAATCATAATAGAACTTGAAGTTCTATTTTTCTTTTTATTTTAAACATAACACGAGGTTATGTTATTGATTCTATTAATTGAATCAAATTAGAACTTGAGGTTCTAAAAAAAATTCATTAGCATAATATGAGATTATGTTACTTTGACTTTCTTCATGTAAAACATGAACATATGTCACGAATCATAAATCTATAAATAAATAAAGAAAAATACAAGGAATAACTTTATACAGTAATATTGCGAGCATTTTATCACGTCTCGTATTTCCACGTAAATTAAACAGTGATATCTATACAATCATATACTAGCAGTAAACAAATATGTCAAACATGTATATAAGGATTCGAGATATACCTTTATCATAAAATCAGTAATATTGTTCTATTTGTTCTTGATATATATGATCTACAAATAGTGTTTATCTTTTCTTTTTCAATTTCGCTAGTATTTTTTCTTTTCTCGGGATCCAAAATGTTCACCGCCATTAATGGTGACATCAATAGTTTTAGAAAACTAATATATCAATCAATCGAGTAATTAAGGAATCTTAGAAAGAAAAAAAAGAAAAGAAAAACAAAGGCTATGTTTTATGTTGGGCAAATGGCACAAAAAGGTACTAAAGTTAGGGTTCATATTCAATCAAGGCATTCTTCTTTTTTTCTTGCACAAAAAGGTTGCCAACAAATTTTTTAGGCGGATTGGGTTTTTTCCTAACTTCCGTTAACCCACTTCGTTAGTATATTACATATTTGGTCCTTGATTTAGTAAAGTCATTTTATGCACCATCCCTCCTCCTCCACCGTCCACCACCACCCTCCTCCTCCACCAACACCGTCCGCCACCATCACCTGCCAACACCACCCGCCACCACTACCACCGTCCACCACCACCACCACCACATAAGCTTCTAATTGCAGACCTGAATTTAGCACTACATAAGCTTCTAATGGATCTAAAAAGCTAAAGAGGCAAATAAGTAACCTAAGAATCGACCTAAAACAGTAAATCAAATAAGCATTAAACTAAAATTAAAGGAACTAATAGATGTTAAGGTCGTTAAGATAGAAGCTAAGGGGTAATTGTCGAAATAAGGCTTATCTGTGAAAGTGAATCCGTGGTACAGGCATCACATGATCAATCCACCAACTTAAAGCACCTAAAAGCTCTAGCGTAAGATTTTATGATTTTTTTCCTTTGGGAAAAGCTAAACTATCTATTGAAATTGTGATTTTTATTTTTAAAATTTTTATAATAACTAAAAATGCTCTAAAATTGTCACAATTCTCAAATTCGTCATTTCTTAAATTATATATGCATCATATTAGTTCATTCATGGCATTTCATTTCACATTTAACGCGTAATTTTTATATTTAATAAACGTTATCGCGTGAGTTATTATTTTTTATATTTAATCCATTACTTTCAAAAATGATCCCGACATATTTTTAAACTTACATTTAGTTCATAAAACTATATTTTTAGTTTTCCTAGTGTTTCAAATTTATTTGGTATATAAATCGTTAAAGTTAAATTATTACGACGTTTTTCTTAAAAATTATACGATAATTATTTTATCACCAATTTTCACAAGGAATGTATTTTACAATTTTTATTATATCATTACATTCTATTTTGATCTATTAAAACTTACTTGTACCAAAATTCTACCATTTACCTTACAAGATTTATTTAACTTACACTTTTCTTTACAAATAATACAAGTTTACATTTTAAAAAAAAATAATAAAATATCTCATATCCTTCCCTTGGCCGCCAAGGGGGGGGTATTCAATAAATATGGCATGGCAAGTTGATTGGTAATAAATTCTTGCTTATACATAAAGTCTTACATCAAAAGATTTCTCATTCATTTCATTTCTTCAAGTCATTGTAAAAAAACTTTTTTCTCTTGTTTCTTCATCTTCTCAAACCGGTCACCACTTCAAGAGCTCAAGGATCATCAAAATTTTATCAAGTTCAAGTGTTATAACAATCTAGTTTATACTCTTTATTATGGTTTTGAAATAAAACCAAGAGTATTTAGGATTAACCTTGTTACTTTCACCTCATCATTTTCACTAGTAAGCATGTTTTATCATTTTCATGTTTCCTTTTCATTTCATATGTTTCTTTTCATTTTGGAGCTAATATGCATGATATGTGATTTATACCATTTTTCATGATTTATTGAGTTATATATATATATATTGGTCATCCTATAATTATTCCCATGGTATTCTTTGGTCTTGATGGTGATTAGGAACCCATGACACCCTAAGAAGGTGTATGGTAGGATTAGATTAGCTTTGGAGTTGATTTGAAGGGATTAGAATAGGTTTTGTCCGAGAAAACTATTTTCGATAACTATATATTTATGTTCTGTCCTTAATTCAATTTTCTCGAAAACCTACTGTTGGTACGAAACTTTGGCCTTGATATTTAGAAAATATACTTTAAAACGAATCCGTGGTCGCTTGAACGGATAAAACGGACTTATAACGAAGAAGTTATGGATTTTAAAGTTTGACGACTAAATAAAATGTTTTCTCAAATTTCAAGATGCGCTTTTACATTGTTCGGGGTCAAAATGAGCCTTAAGCTTCACAAATTATTTCGACTTATCAAAATATATTAGTTTACTTTGATACGGCTAAGGACGATTATACGAGAAAACGGATTTGAAACGACAAAGATATGCACGCTTTCATAAACTTGCCGTAACTATTATTTTCTCAAAACTATATTATTTTTACGCTACAAATGTTACAGTAGTCAGAACGTCCATGTTGAGGGTGTTTTAACAAGGTTGTGAAACTTTTGGAACGAAATGTCTTCTAGTAAAATCAAGTTCACCGCCATATTTTTCAAAACGATGTCGCTTGTATAGCGGAGTTGTAGTAAATTAATTACGGATGTTCAAACTTGGCGAAACTCACTTTTACACCACAATTAGCCAAAATCACTATCTTTAACCCTTATTATCTTTATGTTCGAGACCTTTTGACGAAAACTCCCGAATCGAAACTTCTAGATTTCGATACAAACTTTCCAAAACCGCCGAGTTCGTTTTCTAACGCTCGACGACACCATTTTACGACTAGTTTTCCAAAGCCATTTTTATCACTTTCATGAAAATTCCGACGACATTGTTTTGCGACGAAAAGTGAAAATTTCACCATAAATCATTATAAAACCATTGTAGGATGACATTTTGACGTAAAACTTGTAAAGTCATTTTGAAGGGTCAAGACGCCAAAAGAGTATTTTTCGACGATAAGTAATATTTTCAAAACTCGCAAATGGTATAAATAACATACGAAATGCATGCATAACATTACATTGCAACTCATTGCATATCATATCATTCGTAATAGGTCCCGTTAACACATCACATTATACCTCTGTACTCACTCTTGTCATCATTCCGCCACTGGGTGAGTAATCACAAACCCCTTTTACCGCTTTTACTATATTTTGGGGCTAAATGCATGAACCTTTCTTGAGCTAAATTGTTTACTACTTTTATTAACTAGTTTGACTAGAACTTGTGAACTCGAATCAAATCCTTGAACTTAATTACGAACCTATTACTTATTTGAACTTATTGAACTGCATAAAGTCTCCCTGCTCGAGCATCACTATAAAGTCTCGCCTTATTGGTGGAGCGGTCTCAATAATTCTCGCCTAGGTGGTCGAGTGACAAAGGAGTCTCCCTTGTTGAGCAAAGGCAAAGTCTCCCTGCTCGAGCATCACTATAAAGTCTCGCCTTATTGGTGGAGCGGTCTCAATAATTCTCGCCAGGTGGTCGAGTGACAAAGGAGTCTCCCTTGTTGAGCAAGACAAAGTCTCCCTGCTCGAGCATCACTATAAAGTCTCGCCTTATTGGTGGAGCGGTCTCAATAATTCTCGCCTAGGTGGTCGAGTGACAAAGGAGTCTCCCTTGTTGAGCAAAGGCAAAGTCTCCCATGTTCGAGCATCCCCGAATGATTATATATGTGGTACTATATTGTGAACTATTATGACCATTTATACTTGACTTTTAGACATACTACTTTTGGCAAGGGTTGTGAACACACAAAGTTGCAAGTTTTGTATGGGCGGAACTTGAACCGAGTGGATTTACAATGCCTTTGCTTTGTGGACCATTTTCGTCGAATCGAAAGCTTTGAATATTTCTTACGAGTTTTCTTATTTTGCTAAACGTGTTTACTCACCAACTATTTTCATAGTTGACCCGCTTTTCTCTCATGCATTTCTGTGATCGTTAGTAAGCTTTTTCTACCAAGTCTTGCATAATGAAGTTTTCACTTGTCACTACAAATCATTATGTAATAAAACATAATATTTTGGAATCTAAGCTTTGTAATATATTCACCGATGTCGGCTAAACCGGTATTGTAATGGTGTAATATTTCTTTTAATATTAATGTTGGTATGTTCTATTATCTTGTGCTTATGTTCCTCCGTTACACTCGTGTTTCATCCCATGAGGAGGTGTGACAGATTGGTACCAGAGCCAAAGGTTATAGAGAATGCCGATTTTTCAAAAATAAAAATCACAATATATAACCGAAAATTTTTATTTTATTTTATTAAACATTGAACATCATCCGAGTCAACTAGTCCTATCGCAGATCGTTACTCATAAATTATACATAGCCCGATCAACTATGTCTAATTTATGAAGAACCATGCAATGATAAGAGTGGTAGTTTTAAATCATGTTTAGTCGAGTCTTTTGAGTCCGGTCACCAAGTTGCATTGGTCGGGTGGGTATGCATGGCATGTTTTACGCTCACGCCTACATTACCGCACCTTGTTCATATCTTCTTTTCCATCTTTCGACTTGTTAGACATAGCATGTCTCGCTCCTCGCCATGTTTCGATCACTATAACACATTACCACCGCTCGCACCTCATCTCGACTTCGCTCGAATGTCGCTTACTCAACCCGATGTTTTGGTCCTCTCAGGATCATGGCCGCAAGAAACACACGCTCGTGAGGTAACAACAACGGCAACCCAAACAACAATGACGATCCGCATAACAACGCCGCTGAATAGCGGATCTACTCACCCAAATTATAATACATCTCGATGCTAGACGAACCAACAACGGAGAAGGTACTTCAAACAATGGACGAAAGCGACAGGAGGATCACCAGGAAGCCGAGACCGTAATCAAGAAACAAGAGGCGCCGAATAACCCGTAACTATGGGCGACCACCCGGCGCAAAGGATATGCAGTCCACATCCTTTGTGCACTGATGTAATTATCATCACTTAGAGATCGCCGAAGTGTGGCAAATGTGGATGACGGCCACTTCGCGAAATTGCTCAAACAAATCGGAAATCAAGGACAGAAAAGCATGTTACGAGTGTGGAAGTCTAGATCACCTTCGCAATACTTGTCCAAAGTCGAAAAGAACTCCCAATCAAGGAGGTAATCGTCCAAACTCGGCGCTGGCAATAGAAGGCCCACAAGATCGTAACATTGAAATTCCTCCCGCACGTGGTCGAGCATTCTATCCGGTACCGAGGAAGCCCGCAACGCGTAACGGGTACATTCCTTTGAACAACCACCTTATTTCGCTCGACATAATTTTGAGTGCATAACTTCCTTCCAATCTTTACCACGCTCACGACATTGATTAATTTGAGACCTATTGATATCGACCTTAGTTGTTATATATTTTGTTGATTTGATTTGATTTGTGTAAGCAAATCCAATATCGAGCGAATCTTTCAAAAGACTTCATTCAAGGATGTTGATTCCTATCTTTCTAACAACTTGTTTCCTAGCTTGATCTAGTGACGCTCTTGTTTGATGAGTTGCGAAAATCAAGCTAAGAGACAAGTTTACTCAAGTCGGTTTAGTTTAATCTCATGACGCTCTTGTTTGATGAGTTGTGGATTAAATTAGAATCGACTACCTAAAGGTCTTTGAGAGCTACGCTCGATATTGGGCAAGTTTACCCTATCCAATCTAATCACGGCACGCACTTAGTTGAATGGGAACCCGACGCATGGGCATTGATATGATCATTTAGACTGCTCGACGATCATGAACTTTAGAACTCTTGTCGAGGTTCGGACCATAGTATCGTTAATCGAATCACGGGACGTGATTCCACGACATGGGAAGAATGTCACAATTCTCAAATTCGGTCATTTCTTAAATTATATATGCATCATATTAGTTCATTCATGGCATTTCATTTCACATTTAACGCGTAATTTTATATTTAATAAACGTTATCGCGTGAGTTATTATTTTTTATATTTAATCCATTACTTTCAAAATGATCCCGACATATTTTTAAACTTACATTTAGTTCATAAAACTATATTTTTAGTTTTCCTAGTGTTTCAAATTTATTTGGTATATAAATCGTTAAAGTTAAATTATTACGACGTTTTTCTTAAAAATTATACGATAATTATTTTATCACCAATTTTCACAAGGAATGTATTTTACAATTTTATTATATCATTACATTCTATTTTGATCTATTAAAACTTACTTGTACCAAAAAGCTACCATTTACCTTACAAGATTTATTTAACTTACACTTTTCTTTACAAATAATACAAGTTTACATTTTTAAAAAAAAAAAAAAAAATATCTCATATCCTTCCCTGGCCGACCAAGGGGAGGGTATTCAATAAATATGGCATGGCAAGTTGATTGGTAATAAATTACACTTATACATAAAGTCTTACATCAAAAGATTTCTCATTCATTTCATTTCTTCAAGTATTGTAAAAATTGAGTTTTCTCTTGTTTCTTTGGCTTCTCAAACCGTCACCACTTCAAGAGCTCAAGGGATCAAAATTTTATCAAGTTCAAGTGTTATAACAATCTAGTTTATACTCTTTATGGTTTTGAAATAAAACCAAGAGTATTTAGGATTAACCTTGTTACTTTCACCTCATCATTTTCACTAGTAAGCTTGTTTTTATCATTTTCATGTTTCCTTTTCATTTTCATATGTTTCTTTTCATTTTTGGAGCTAATATGCATGATATGTGATTTATACCATTTTTCATGATTTATTGAGTTATATATATACATATTGGTCATCCTATAATTATTCCCATGGTATTCTTTGGTCTTGATGGTGATTAGGAACCCATGACACCCTAAGAAGGTGTATGGTAGGATTAGATTAGCTTTGGAGTTGATTTGAAGGGATTAGAATAGGTTTTGTCCGAGAAAACTATTTTCGATAACTATATATTTATGTTCTGTCCTTAATTCAATTTCTGGAAAACCTACTGTTGGTACGAAACTTTGGCCTTGATATTTAGAAAATATACTTTAAAACGAATCCGTGGCGCTTGAACGGATAAAACGGACTTATAACGAAGAAGTTATGGATTTTAAAGTTTGACGACTAAATAAAATGTTTTCAAATTTCAAGATGCGCTTTTAGTTTGTTCGGGGTCAAAATGAGCCTTAAGCTTCACAAATTATTTCGACTAGTCAAAATATATTAGTATACTTTGATACGGGTTAAGGACGATTATACGAGAAAACGGATTTGAAACGACAAAGATATGCACGCTTTTATAAACTTGCCGTAACTATTATTTTCTAAAAACTATATTATTTTTACGCTACAAGTGTTACTAGTAGTCAGAACGTCCATGTTGAGGGTGTTTTAACGAGGTTGTGAAACTTTTGGAACGAAATGTCTTCTAGTAAAATCAAGTTCACCGAGCATATTTTTCAAAACGACAAGTCGTTTGTATAGCGGAGTTGTAGTAAATTAATTACGGATGTTCAAACTTGGCGAAACTCACTTTTTACACCACAATTAGCCAAAATCACTATCTTTAACCCTTATTATCTTTATGTTCGAGACCTTTTGACGAAAACTCCCGAATCGAAACTTCTAGATATCGATACAAACTTTCCAAAACCGTCGAGTTCGTTCTCTAACGCTCGACGACACCATTTTACGACTAGTTTTCCAAAGCCATTTTTATCACTTTCATGAAAATTCGACGACATTGTTTTGCGACGAAAAGTGAAAATTTCACCATAAATCATTATAAAACCATTGTAGGATGACATTTTGACGTAAAACTTGTAAAGTCATTTTGAAGAGTCAAGACGCCAAAAGAGTATTTTTCGACGATAAGTAATATTTTCAAAACTCGCTAATGGTATAAATAACATACGAAATGCATGCATAACATTACATTGCAACTCATTGCATATCATATCATTCGTAATAGGTCCCGTTAACACATCACATTATACCTCGTGTACTCACTCTTGTCATCATTCCGCCATCGGTGAGTAATCACAAACCCCTTTACCGCTTTTACTATATTTTGGGGCTAAATGCATGAACCTTTCTTGAGCTAAATTGTTTACTACTTTTATTAACTAGTTTGACTAGAACTTGTGAACTCGAATCAAATCCTTGAACTTAATTACGAACCTATTACTTATTTGAACTTATTGAACTGCATAAAGTCTCCCCTGCTCGAGCATCACTATAAAGTCTCGCCTTATTGGTGGAGCGGTCTCAATAATTCTCGCCTAGGTGGTCGAGTGACAAAGGAGTCTCCCTTGTTGAGCAAAGGCAAAGTCTCCCTGCTCGAGCATCACTATAAAGTCTCGCCTTATTGGTGGAGCGGTCTCAATAATTCTCGCCTAGGTGGTCGAGTGACAAAGGAGTCTCCCTTGTTGGAGCAAGACAAAGTCTCCCTGCTCGAGCATCACTATAAAGTCTCGCCTTATTGGTGGAGCGGTCTCAATAATTCTCGCCAGGTGGTCGAGTGACAAAGGAGTCTCCTTGTTGGAGCAAAGGCAAAGTCTCCCATGTTCGGAGCATCCCCGAATGATTATATATGTGGTGCAATATTGTGAACTATTATGACCATTTATACTTGACTTTTAGACATACTACTTTTGGCAAGGTTGTGAACACACAGTTGCAAGTTTTGTATGGGCGGAACTTGAACCGAGTGGATTTACAATGCCTTTGCTTTGTGGACCATTTTTCGTCGATCGAAAGCTTTGAATATTTCTTACGAGTTTTCTTATTTTGCTAAACGTGTTTACTCACCAACTATTTTCATAGTTGACCCGCTTTTCTCTCATGCATTTCGGTGATCGTTAGTAAGCTTTTTCTACCAAGTCTTGCATAATGAAGTTTTCACTTGTCACTACAAATCATTATGTAATAAAACATAATATTTTGGAATCTAAGCTTTGTAATATATTCACCGATGTCGGCTAAACTAGTATTGTAATGGTGTAATATTTCTTTTAATATTAATGTTGGTATGTTCTATTATCTTGTGCTTATGTTCCTCCGTTACACTCGTGTTTCATCCCATGAGGGTGTGACAAACTATAGAATCACCAAAATCCCATGGTTTTCGCTCACATTTCATCAAACACCTTAAGTGCATTATCAACCATACCAACTTGAATACAACATAGCAATCCCGACCCACATTCCTTCGGGCCCCATTGATTTGAGATGGATTTGAGTTCACGAAATGAGGTTTTGACTTGGGTTTGGGTTTAGATTGGGTGATTGTACAGATTTGGAAATGGGTTTGGGTTATTACGGGTTTGTGAGTTTTCGGTGGTGGCGGGTGGTGGGCGGTGGTAGTGGTGGCGGGTGGTGTTGGGTGTGATGGTGGCGGACGGTGTTGGTGGAGGAGGAGGGTGGTGGTGGACGGTGGAGGAGGAGGATGGTGCATAAAATGACTTTACCAAATCAAGGACCAAATATGTAATATACTAACGGTGGGTTAACGGAGTTAGAAAACCCAACCGCCAAAAAATTGTTGGCAACCTTTTTGTGCAAGAAAAAAGAAAGAATGCCTTGATTGAATATGGACCCTAACTTTAGACTTTTTTGCCATTTGCCTTTTATGTTTATATAATAGCTGAGATTTGCCACTTTAGATCTAGCATGACAAAACTTTGCGTCACTAAGAAAAGATCATCAATCGTATTGCATATTGATATATGATTATCAACCAATAGGAAAATAGGAACACTTGCCTCCTTAACCGTGATATCAAAATACTAATCACAGTAAACGAAAAACTTCATCAACAAATATGAAACAACATATTAACATTATAATGTTAACTAGAAGCATAAAATTAATCTTTGATACGAAGCTTCTTGATACTCAAAGTCTAATTGATTGTTTATTTGTTAACTAGTAATGTTATAACAAATACATTAATTTAAACCCACTATTATAATCAAAACAAATATATTAATGTAAACGTATTCTTTTCTCAAAAAATTAAAGAAGTTATAGTATCAAATAAATACTAAACGAGTGACATGATTATCGATGTACCATGATAATCAAATTTACCTCTACGGAACCATTATTTTTTATGAACATCAAATCAATGTGATCCTTGCTTACAAACTGATCTCTTCTTGATTTTTTTTTCTTAGAGCTTTCGTGCTAATAACGTGTTATAAACATAATGAACAATAATATGGACACAAGAACAAGAGAGGATGAAGATAGAATTCTTATTGAGTTGCAATACAAGAAGTTACAAGAGTGTATCTACTTATAGGGTAGATGATTACTTGTAAACCCTAATGGGTCGGGCTAGTAAGCTAAGAGTGAATAAACATAAGCCCATAATATTAAATTACAACATAAAATACATATAAAATCAAGGGCTAATTATCTAAAAAGACATCAAACTTGCCACTTTTTATCGTTGTATGTAGGCATGTTTTTTTTTTTTTTTTTTTTTTTTTTTTTCTAATGTGACACTAAACATTCAATTTCGTACATTGTGTATACCTAGTGACTAACGTCAAGAAATAACTTGGCACCGTTAGTCCTTTATATTAATGGTTGTTAG